>SNQJ01S0002326.1:8138-25154 GCA_010110895.2 Picea sitchensis | reverse complement strand
ACTATTGTGAATTTTGAATCATTATGTCTTTTGATATTTGAACCTTTGTACCTTTTCATTTTAAATGATAATATTAATCTTTAATTAACATCATTTTTCCTTTTATCCTTTATTCATCATACTCATGAATTAACTCCCTTTTAATCATGATTGTGTGTCGGTTCTTTTGTCTTCATGAGTTGATCATAGACATGGATCGACTCATTATATCGTACTCATGCTTCTGTTGTGTTCTCAGTTCACCAACATATCATATTTGATCTTTTATCAATTCTCTGTATTATTCTAGTGTTAACTCTATGTTGAATTAAATCTTTATGAGGCGCTTCCTTCAAACCATTTACATATGACAATATGAGCAAAACCACAGGCTCATTGATTTAAGCGTTTCTTCTTCTTTTTCCCTTTGTTTCTTTATTCCATACGACCGGAGGTGGTGACCAGGTGCTAGGCCAAGCGAGTGCTTGATCAATTATCAAAATCAACGGTCACGTTTTAATCTCCCGATGACATGGACGACTGTCGACACTTCAGGACTTCGTCCTTTTGCGACTTCCAGCCTCTTTACAAATCTCTCGAATAAAAGATGTGTGTCCATAATATTCAACGGTTGAGAATGCTCTCTGAAGTAGCTCAACGGTTAGCATCACTTCATAGTTTACGCTTATTCTATCCTTCCATTGTGCTTGATCAACAGTCAATAACGCTCCCAAATTAGATCAACGGTTAGCATTAACTTCAGCCTTCGACACTTCGGGTGATTTCTCCTTCACAATCTTCCGGACTTCATTTCGCCGAAGTAGATCAGACGGTTGGAGTTTATTTGCACGATGAACCATTCTCGTTCATTTAGGAACTTCAGGACTTCAGGCATTTGTTGTTGGTGACACTCCTGAAGTGATGTAACTTGCCGACGTCACTTGTTGACGTGGCACTAATTGAGTGGTTGCCACATCTCACTTAGATTCGTGACTTACAGATACTTGAAATGCCAACTACACTTTGACACTTGTGATCATCTGATTGCGCCACATGTCCTTGCTGATGTGGATCTTCTCATGTGGCACATGTTCTTCTCCTGGATCTAACGGTTGTCCTAAATACCGAAATGTATCTCAGATCGACGACTGAGAGCGACTTTGGAACTTCAGCCTTCGGGTGAACTCATATGTTTTGAATCCTTTTTCTCCAAAGTGGTCAACGCTGAACTTGACCATTATTTTGATCCAATGACCATCATGTATTGTCCAAATCTGATGGTCCTCATTTAACCCGAAAAGGATTAACTCAATCCAATGACTATCAGGAATTCGGGTGTTCGGGATCTCAGGCCTTTTGCCTTTCTTATCCTATCCTTCTTCTTTCCTTGATCGAATGGTCAAGATATTTCCCGAAGTGTTCCTTAGATCAGATGACTCATGTCCACTTTGGGACTTTGGCCTTCGATTTCTTCACTTCCCAATTCTCCCGAAGTGAGATTCCCCAAAGTGTAAACCTCCTGACAACTTTTAACCCAAAATGAATGTTGTTCATTGATCATGATCTTAGATCGACGACTCGATCTTTCCGCAATGTTGCTTTGCCTTGGTTTAAATCCAACAACTCTTCTTTTTCCCAAAAGGTTTCCTGCGATCAGATGGCTCACGTTTACTTCGGAACTTCGACTTTGGCTAAAATTCCTTCATGCACACTTCCTTCCGTCGATTTTACCCGAAGTGGTCAAAGCCGGGATGACCATGCATATGTCACTTCCATGAACTATGGTTCATGACTTAATCTGTACTTCCACTCAACTTGATCCAATGATTGATGTGGATTGTGGAACCGTAACTTGAGCGTGGTTTAGTCCATCGCCCAAACTCCACAATTTGAAATTGTGCGATTATTGTTGGATCAACCACAGTCGTCGATCTTTGAGTCAATGAGATCTAACGATCTAGACTAATTGCGGGATTGGAAATAACGTGTAGTTTAATTCTCCCTTCGTGCTCCACAATTAATCCACGCGCTTGATCTGGAGTTTGCATATCCAAGGGTCATGACTTGATCTGATCGTTGACCAGTCCTCCAACGGTCCTTCTCTTGTAATCTGACGGTCTAGGCTAATTACGGGATTGGAATTAACACGTTGTTTAATTCTCCCTTCGCACTCTGCAGTCAATCCCTGCCATTGATCTGGGGCTTATGTATCCAACGATCACGACTTAATCTGATCATGTTTCTACAATGCGCTTTTCCTTCTAAGATTTTGATCTCTGCATGTTGTCTGAAATTTTCATTCTCTGCACACTGTTTGACATTTTCATAATTTGCTAACTGTTATACTATTGACATCAATGACAATTTCATCAATGATAACTCAACAATGACAATTTATCATAACAACTTATCATCACATCACAATGACATCGAATGTTGACATCAATGACAACATATCAATGACAATATGTCCAACATTCAACTTGTAACCCCTTGATGTAAGATATTTGTTGGCTAAGGAAGGCTGGAAAAACTACACTTGGGGCCAGGCCACTCGCTCCTCGATTACTTCTAAAGGGAGAAACTTATTAGAATCGAGGCCGCTAAAGAAAATTTGCACAAAGAAATAATTAAATAAGAATGTTTATTAACATTGAAACTACTCCAATTATTATAATGAACTTAAGGCATCCTTGTAATTCATCATATCTAATTACCGTATATCCAAATTAGCACAATCACTCGATTGTCGAGCCAAGTAGGCATGGTATATGTTGGACATAAAAGCTTTTCGATAGGGACATTATCACTGAAGTGGCACTTGTTTCAATATCTATTTTCACTATTTAACTCATTGAATTTTCATCTTCTAAACTTTCATTTGTGTCTATGACTCTTTAGCTTCCTTTTTGTTACTTTAACTTTTATGTCTATCAGTTCCCCCTTTTCACTATTTTGTATGTAACAATCCATAATATCTCTCACTTTGTTCTTCACACAATGTTCATTAACTTTATTTTGCACATTCTTGAACTCACTCCACATAACTTATTCCCAAGCATGATATCTTCCCATACACTTGCCTTCACAGTTTATCTCATCCATCTTTTCAGTGCATTACTCTTTGTCATTCTCATTTTCATGCATACACATTCTATCATTCTTGTGTGAATCCTTCTTCTATTAACTTTGTGATTCCTTTAACTCTGTTTTACTTGTTTTTTGTGCACACTTTTTTGTGGATGCTCTTGCATCAAGTTACCCTTGTAAGAAAAACTCAATGCATTTCATTTTACTAATTCCACATTACTCAACCATACAAGGATCATAGGGATTGTTATCGCGCAATTTGTACTTGTCCCAAAGGGAAATGCTAAGGGAGGCAAATTGGTGTAACAAGAGGTTATCCTATCACTATCACCTTAATAAGATACCTCTTTCTATTTAGGGTTGATGGCCCAAGGGAGACGTCCCCGGTGACCTGGGGGTTTGAGAAGGCAATGGTTAAAGTTTCTATAAAAGGTATCCCCTCTCACAAGTCACACTGATCAGAAAATCACAAGGTTTTAACCAATGAAGCAGTTATGTGCTTAGATGTACCTGTCGAGAACAAAGCAACAAGAACACGATATCTTTTGCAAGTACAATTTGATGTTAGTACTTGATAAAACCATGGACTTATCAATAAAAGCAATAGTTGATGTAAGATGAAGCAAACATAAATTTTAGAACAACAATGTTTATAAGGTAATAGCTTCACAATAAATGCCTTAAAAGAGCTTCACAATGACCAAATATAATAACTCAATAATAGCAATTTACTAGCATTTGTCAGAAGTTACTTAGGCAGTGTATAAATCAACTTTGTAATTGATTTTAAGTGCTTTTATTGCTGCAATAAATGGTTGTAGCTTACTTTTGTAACAACATCAAGTAGGTTAGCAAATTAGTCTACTCTAGGGTTAGGAAAGGTTAGTATATAGCTTGAGGTAAAAGTTTTGAGAGTTGTTTTCATCAATTAATCAAGTGCAAGGCCTAGATTAGTGCTTTTAGGGTTAATGGAGTCACTTTTAGCAACAACAATATTAAAGGAACAACTGATAATGTGAGAACTAGAGACAAGAAAGTCAATGATTGAGATGTTGGTAACCCAAGGCCTCAATCACTATACCCTAGGTGGAAAATGACCACTAGGAAGTAGGTAACCCTAGGCCCTAGCGGTTTTCCTCCTTCTTTAGCTGATGGATGAAGTAGATGATGGCTATATGAAGCAAATGATGCTAGGGTGCTACAATGACAGGACCCTTAGCACAAAGATTCAAGAAAGTAGGGTTTCTAGCACAATCTAGTAGGTGAAAAGTTGTTAAGGCAAGAACAATAACATGTGCTTTACCCTCCTAGGGTTTTAAGCTGGCAATTTCATAATCTTTGAAGAAATGCAAGATAAATACACCATAACCATTCAAAATTAAGAAGAATTGCATAAATTTACTTACATTCACCAAGAATCATCTAACAATAGTCCTAGTTGAAGACTTTCCACCAAGAAATTGCCAAAATACACCAAAACTAGCCTCCTTCAAGAAGTGCGCACCAAATTTCATCCAATAAACCCTAAGTAGGGTGCAAATTCCAGACCTCACTAAGTGTGAGTGAAAGATGATGAGAAAATACAAGGGGGAAATCCCCTATTTATACAGTGAAAATGACCTTTAATTACAAAATTAGGTCAAAAAGGCCGGCATGGCCAGCTTACATGAGAAAATCCAATTTTACACAAAATTATCCAATAAAACCCTAATTGTATCTTTTATGGTGACGCCATGCCCCTCCTAGGGTGATGTTAGCCTCTCTACTGGAACACTAGCCCTCTAAGTGAAACGTTGGGGCTCAAAACCCCTCAGGAACTGCCACACGTGCCAACCCAAACAATCCTCAAGCTGGACACCTCAACTAGGTGACGTCAAGGATCTGAATGATGATGTCAAGGGCCTTCAGGGGACAACATCACATGGGAAGGAAAGACCCCTCTAGGTCCAGGCCTGCCAGGATTTCTCTGTTGAAACATCCTCCTCTCTCTCTCTGGTGCAAGCCTCTGGTATATGTCTGCCCCTTGCTGGAGTCTCAACATCCATCTGGTGAGATTTTATCCCTATGGAGGTCCGACCTAATAATATCGTTGCATGTACCTATTTGTTGGGCATGGTCCTGCAACAACAACAAGTACGCCCTCCATGGGCTCATAAGTCACAGGGATCATGGAAATGTCAATCACATCTAATAATCAAGTTATCTAAACATGTGCATAAACCCCCCCTTTCCTAGACAAGTGCTCAAAGACATTATGTTATTCTACAAGCCAAGTTTGGAAAGGGTTTTAGGATGTCCTATTGGATAATTCTCCCTAGATGTGGGATGTTTCCAAGTGAAGACCAATCTAGTTCATGTAAGTGGATGAGATGGTATGGGGATGTTTGGGCAATGGGTGTAGTGATGACATGGAAATGTATGTCTTACCTGTGGGTGCCTTTAAAGAGGGTGAGTTGCACCTTGTCATGGATCCAAATGTTTCCAAGCCTATTTAATGCCTTTTTTACATTTTTATCTTATTGCTTTTTCTTTCAAGAGAATAGCTGGGGGACACTTCCCCGACGTGGTGACTAGGAGTGACAATGTTACCCACTAGTATTTCACATAGATGAGAAGGTTGGATCGTGATGAGACCCCATTTCTCTTGATTATGCCACCAAGAGCCACTACCCTGGCGTGGTGACCAACTGAATGGTAGTGTCATACCGCTACATTCCCATGGACCTAATAAGTTGGCTTGTGATGAGACCCCCTATCCTCCAACTAGGTCTTGAGTTTATTTGTTTATGGGTCCCGCCATTTCTTGTTGAGAATCCTTTTATTGCTTTCTTGGGGATCCCTGGGCGAAGCATCTGAAGGTTTTGTTCTTTTGGCTTTTATCTTTTGGCAACTAATTTTACCCTTTGGGCCTTTAGCCCCTTCTTCCCACAAGGCAAGGTACAACCCTTTGCTAGATTGACAAACCCAATGCCTGAACCAATGCAGGGGATGGATGAGAGGGAAGATGATGAAAAGTGATAAGTATGGTGGGAATGGACGATGGCCTTTCATGAACCCACCCAGTGAAAATTCACTCCGAAAGGAACCAACTTGCTAGGGAATTCCGTCATCCCCCCCCCAGGTATGGACAAATCAAAAGGCATAAAGTCCAAGAACATGTCATGAAGAAAAAGAGAATTAAATGCACATATTCAAATGTTTTGAGAATCAGAGTGACAGATACCTAGATGCCCGGACTCATTACCTCATGGAGCAAGACCCACTACTGCTGAAGGACCGGGGCGATGGGATGGATGTTGTTGTTGTTGACATGATGGAGGCGTTGAAGAAGAAGGATGGGCCCTCCAAGGCCAGGCTCAAGTCAATATGGCTCTCGGTACTCCATGTCTAGGACTTGTGGGCATCAAGAGATAATCTCCTTAGTTATCCCTAGGCTAGGGCATAACATGGACTACATGGATTATTAGTATGGGAAAGGACATAAAGGGATATTAGCACAAGGACCATAGGTTGTAGGGATTTATTGAAACAAGGAACATATGGGATATCAACATGGGGATCATAAGGGTTATAAGGGTAATTAGCATGAAGACCATAGGGGTTAATTATCAGGGGGAACATACAAGTTGGAAGGTTTATTAACAAAGGGATCATAATATTTATTAGCACATTGATCATAGGGTCAGTTATAAGGTTTATTAACCAGAGGAGTACATGGATTATATGAGTACATAGATTATTATCATGAGGACCATAGGGTTACTAGCATAGGAGCTGGAGGACTACATGGCTTATATGAGTACAAAGGCTATTATCATGAGGACCATAAAGGTTACTAGCATAGGAGCTAGAGGACTACATGGCTTATATGAATACAAAGGTTATTATCATGAGGACCATAAGGTTTACTAGCATAGGAACCATTATATTTATTAACATAGGCACCACAAGAGTTAATAATGCAAGGATCATAGGGGTTATTGACACAGATTCCATTAAGATTGTTAACATCGGAATAACGAGGGTTATAGGGGTTAATAACAAGAGGACCATAAGGGTTATTAGAATGATGGGGACCTACTACCAACAATTTCTATTGAAATAAGTAAAAATTGTCACAAACACCTTGCATCTCACTAGAATATTGAGCTCTCATCCCTATAGGGAGTCAGGGGATGTAAGAAGGTGAATGAAGAAGGTTGATGGTTGTGTTGAACCAAACCTCGAAATAAAAATAAGTGAATTAGGAAAAGAAAAGTTAAGGGAAAGTTTAGGGGTAATCCACAGAGTGTTTAAGCAATTATGAAAATACAAATTGCATAAATTCGTTATCTTTCATTGTAAGTAGGTACAATTCCTTCTAATATAAGTTCCTTAATAACTTTACAACACAAATAAAAAAAATTGACCATAGTTTGGAGCGATCGCTTGAGAAAGGTACACCATTATTACTTCATCATCTTTGACGAACCTTTGTGAAGTATATATGATATGAAACAAAATACCAAGTATAGATTAAATGATAAATGGTAAATAACTATGTAGTTTCATTCAAAGAGAATTCAAACCCAACATGTAATAGATATTATAAGTTAGGGGGGTGGGGATCTTGATATAGAACTTCTGTGTTCTTTCTAATTGGGAAGGATGGCTAGGGATTATGCAAGCCTAAAGGTTGTTGAGTTAGGGATTTTTACAAGACTAAAATTGTGATGAAGGATTATGGAGGAAGACTTAATATATTTTTCCCATGGTCCATTGGAGAGTTAGGAGATTTGGCTTGATCTAGTGGAAACTTTTTGCAACCTTGAATCCCCCCCAACTCAATCCATAAAGATAGGGACCCAACCATTGGAAGAGGAGACAATAACTCTCCTTGAAGAAATGGTGACAAATCATGCCAATAGCCAATTTTTTGACTTGGTGTCTTCGTGTGATACGATGTCATGATTAGTCGCATCAATCCCATCACGCAATCAAGCCACATCAGGAATGGTGTCAGGAAATTACTTTCTGGAAGATTTGGTGGCTCAAAGGGTTTATTCTACACATATGGAATCGTTAGAGAAATCATCCATGATGGAGGGGAATGTACCCCTTCCATTCAATCCGACTAATTTGGTACCTTTGTATTCAATGCCAGACTTGCTTGGCTTTTCATATAACAACATGAATGATGATGGGGAAGATATACCAACAAAGGGCTTCATTGGAGGAATGTTAATTGATGATCTTATGAGTGACACCTTCCCATCTGATTACAAGGATTCTAATCAAGAAGGTCTGGGACCGGGAGGACCAGGGAAACTAAGGAAATGATTGAAGTGTATTAAGTGGAAATATGAGATTGCTAATTTGCACCTAGGGATAATATTGGGTTGCGTGAAATAATGGATTTGGAGGACTTAGACATTGTAGGTCATTTCCCAAGCAAAAGGATGGGAGGACAAACACTAAAATCTTGGACAATGGAAAATTTTGGAGCTATGTTAGGATACCTTCCTTGTGGCATGGTCCTAGTAAAGGGTTGGGTGGTTGGATTCTCAATATCCTAGGTGACATGGAAAATATTCTTTAGAATAGATGGAAGTCATGGGGTTCCTAGCCCATGCGTCTCACAAAATGGCACTTGGATTTTGATGCTCGCTCACCCCACCTCAACTATTTTTTGATTAGAGTCAGGTTGCCAGGGCTTCCCTTGATTATATGGTCCAAGGAGGTTTTTAAGGAAATTGGAAATGCATTACGAATTTTATATGAAGTGGACAATTCTTATCATGACTCTAGATATATGGGGATCGGTAGGATTATAGTTGGCCTGGAAATATCCAAAGTATTGGTTGACTCTATCGTAATTTGAAAGGGACTTGCAAATTTTACCAATCACTCAACTATGAAGGAATTCCTTTCAAATGCAGTCGGAGCCACGAGTATGGGCATTTTTCTAAGGATTTCTGTGTCCCAAATAGAAGGAAAATTTTGGTTTGCAAGGAACTTCAAGGCAACAAAGATATGGCCTATTCTCCAACTAAGAAGGTCCCCTCCGAGAGAACCCTAAAAAACTCTTCTGAATAAAATTATGAGTCGATATCACCAATAAAGGACGAAAAATCTCAATAATAGGTGCATCCCTTGAAACTAACAAGCATGAATGAACAATTTCATGACTCATGTAAGCAAATTTCTTCTTCTCCCCCTATTTTTGAAAAAACTTGTGAAAATTTGTTCGTTAGGTCTTGGGAGGTAGGGTTAGAAACCAAGCCCAAAGTTCAAGAGAGTGATTTCCTACCTATCCTTTCCGGGATTTCCATCCCCCAACCTCCTCAACTCATCCCACTAGATGGAGTGGGAGGGGAACAAAGTATTGGGCCCATCATTCCAGAAAAAAACTAAAAAAATCTCTTGGGAAGATAATTAGAGTGGATACTCATAGTGACTCCCAAGTCTTTGAGGCAATCAAATATAATCTCAAATCAAGGACCAGGGGAACATCCCTTTTCTCAGGTGGGATTGTTGAAGGTCAAGGGTTTCTGGATGAGAAAGACTTCAAAATGGCTCAAAGGGGCATAAAATTATTCTTATCCTTGGCTCAAAAGAAAATAAATTTCAAAGTTAAAAGTGGAAGACAACTCTCACTAATTGGGGACCTTAGAGAAAACTCCTCTAGAGATTTTTCCATATGATTTTCCTACCTCTAAACTATGGAGGAGTGGTCAATTCCTTAAATAATTTGGATGTTAAAATATTAATTGAGGTTCACAATCTATCTACCATATTCTTGCAAGAGCTAATGATAGATGAGGAGAAGGTAGTTCAATATTTATCCAAGCTATTGAGGGGGTGGGATTTTAGTTTCATTGATGCTATAGGAAGATATGGAGGGAATGTAATAGGGTGAAAATCATGACTATTCTCCTATTCTAACTCATGGGATTTTTTGACAGGGATGGGGACTTTTCTTTTCTCTCTAGACCTAAAAAATAAATTACATTCTTGAATATTTATAGTCCCTACTATGATAAGCTAGAATATTAGGAAAAATTCTTAAACTGTGCATGGATTTGACAGGGTTTGGTTGTAGTCAAGGGATATATGAATTTCTCTCTAAGTGCATCAAATTTGTGGGGGCTAGTGACCTAGGTTGACAATTTGACTAGATGCTACATAAACAATTTGGAAAGGGTAGGATTGTTGGATATGGAACCTATAAAAGTTACCTCAACTTGGACAAATAGGAAGACAAGAGAGGCAAGAATAGCTAAGAGACTGGATCATTTATTGATATCAGAATATTTCCTTGAAAAAACTATTAGAATTCTCGAGTGGGTATCCATAGGGGGGAATTATGATCACAATCCAATGCGTTTGGAGGTGGCCTCTGCCCAAGGAAATCCACCCAAACCCATTAAGTTGAAACCTGGATGGATGAAGGAAGAAGATTTTGTGAATAAAATCAAAGAAACTTGGAAACTCTTTGATGACTCACTAAATGAATAAACTCCCATCCAATTCCATAAAAAATTTAAAAAGGCAAAGCATGTAACAATCAAATGGTCCAGGGAGAAAAAAGAGAAGGATAACATGACTTTAAAGGAGGTAGTCTAAGAGATTCTAGCCTCATTCTACAACAAGGATGACTTTGGATTTTGGTCAGAAAGACATAAAGTTGAGATAAATCAGCTTGAGAACAAAAAGAGACAAATTATTCTGGATAGAGAGAAAGAATGGAGATTGAAAATCAAGAAAATTTGGCCTCAGGCAAGTGACAAAAATACGAAAATTTTCCACATATTTTCCAAAAGTAGGAAAAACATAAATTATGTTTGGAAGATAGTCAAATATGATGGATCTTGGGTAACAATTTTCTTTGAAATGGTATTTGAAGGGGTAAAATACTTCCAATCTCTTTTAAAGATGATTCTCAAGCAAACATTGCATTAATAATCAGGTTATCAAGCTACTTTCCTAGCTTCATCAATCTAGAGGATAGTCAAGCCCTTATGGTAAAGGTTGGAAATGAAGAACTACTCAAGACCCTTCAAAGTTTCCAAAAATACAAAATCCCTAGGCTAGATGGACTCCTCGTGGAATTCTTCCCAAGTTGTTATGATTTCATTGAAGAAGACTTAAGGAGAGTAGTAGGTGAGTAGTAGAGGCCTCGAGAACGATAGGGAAAACCTTGACACCCTTCAATACAACTTTTATTGCATTGATTCTGAAATATGACAACCCCTTCTTCCAAAAATTTCTATGAATTTTTGTATGTAATTGCATTTAAAAAATTATATCAAAGATTATCCCAAGAAGAATGAAAAAAATCCTTTCTCAACATATCTCCCCTGGTCTATTTGGATTCTTTGAAGGGCGACAAATCCATGAGGCAGTGGGGGTCGCTCAAGAAGGACTCCATTCGATAAAGACCAGGAACTTAAGACCAACGATTGTAAAAGTGCATCTCTCCAAAGCCTTTGATAGGGTGAGTTGGCTCTTCTTAAGGCTAATTCTTATCCATTTGGGATTATGCCATCAATTTGTCATGTGGGTTACAAGTTGTATCAATTTTGTCTCTTTTGAAATCCTTATAAATAGATCCACATCCCCTTTCTTCAAACCAGAAAGAGGGATTAGGCAGGGATGCCCATTATCCCCTTTTTTTTTCTACTGATAGTAGAAGGACTCAACAAATCCTTAAAGGTGACCCGAGGAAGTGGCAATTTCAAAGGTATTTTTGTGGGAAACACATGTAATTTCTCTCATTTACTTTTCTAGTTGACATCGTTATCTTCTATGATGGCACCAAAAGAGTAATTGAAAAGTTAAAATAGATAATTGATCTCTTATGTGAAGCAACTGGTATAAATATCAACTCGACCAAATCAACGATTTCTTTCCAGGGCATCTCAAAGGTAGAAAAAAATTGCATCTCTCAACTTTTCCCCTTTCTTGTCGTGGATTTTGATGCTCGGTTGAAATACATAGGATTCCACCTAAATGCTAATTTCTATAAAAAAATGTGACCGACAATGGTTGATAGCAAAGATGGAAAAAAAAGATTAATAATTGGTGCAACCGAGGGCTCTCCCGTGGAGGTAGACTATTACTCGAAAAAATAATTATTGAGGCCATTCCAATTTATTGGATGTCCCTCACTTGGATCTTGAAAGGTGTCTTAGAGTGGATTAGGTAGTTATGTTACTAGTTCACTTGGTTTGGGGAGAAATGGAAGAAAGGAATGATATTGATCTCATGGAAAAAAATAGCAATTCCAAAATCACAAGGAGGATGGGGTCTCAAGAACATCTTCCTATTCTCTAAGGCATTAGTTGCAAAAAAGTATTTGGATATTCCTTCAAGGCATTGGATTGTGGGTACATATTATAAAGGATAAATACATAGCTCCGAGCTTTGTGGAAAACTAGGTAAGAAAACCTATTAAAAAATCCCAGAATGCCTTGATTATTTGGAAAGCAGTTATCTCGACATTCCCTCTAATTGGAAATTGGTTGGTATGGCAGGTTGGGAAGGGGAATAAGGTCTAATTAGGTCTAAATGCATGGATAGGAAGCAAAGACTCTTTCAAGTTACCAATTTTTCTCACTTGTGATCTAAAAAATAGAGGCTATCACACCCTAAGGCAAATTTCAAGAGAATCCAGTGAAAATAGAAGGAAAAAACAATGGCTCTCTTGGAGGGAATTGGGCTTAGGTAAGAGCATGTGAAAACATAGAAGGACTTTGCAAGTAACCTTAAAAAGTGCTTTATAAGAATTAGTGATGAGGAGGACTAGTTTATATGGTATTTGAACCCTTATCGGGGCTATGAACCAAGGGTAGCTTATAAAACACTTACAATAGAAGAAAATGATAACCCACTGGCATGGTAGTGGAAGCTAATCTAGAAAATCAAATGCCCACCTAAATCCAATTTTTTCACACGGCTCATTCTAAACAACAAAGCTCTAACTTGGGACATATATTCTACATAAAAGAAGTTTCGAAGGCCATGTTAGGTGTTGTCTTTGTGAGTCTGACAACGAATCCAACTCCCATCTCATCATGTCATGCTCCTACTCAAAGCAAGTATGGAGGGATATAGATGGATTGATAGGCCTTCATAATGCATGGAGAGGGAACACCATCAAAGAAGCTCTCAAAGGATGGTGTCAGAACAAGGAAACTAAGAGGTACAAAGCTATCCTCCGTCTATTGCTTGGGGAATTTGGTTGGCTAGGAACTCTAAACTCTTCGAGGATGTGGATACCTACCTATTAAACAGACCACCCAAAGATTAAACGCTCCCTATGATTTACCCCAATTATAAGATACTCAATCCCTCAAAATCTGCACAATAAATCATAAATAAAGAGATACCATGGGCATTCGTTAATGGTGCATCATAAGAAACTCTCACTAGAGGTGGGCTTGGGGAATTATCCATCTTTACTCAATCCATTGTATCTCTTTCAAAGCATGAATAGGCCCTCAAACAAACAACTTATATGAACTTCTAGCTCTAAAATTGGTTCTAGTGTCGACTCGGGAAAGAAGAGTTACTCAAATTCATTTTTTTGGAAATTCACTTCTAGTCATCCTCATTTATAGGGACATAAATGAAGATGCATAAAGGTTATCCAAAGAAGGTGTGGGGCTAGAAAAAGGAACATGGGAAATCCTTAAATCCACTCAAGGACACTCTCCTACTTATATTCATGAACCCTATTTTAAATTTTTCACATATTCTAAAATTCTAGAAGTGTGATTGTTTATAGAAAGAATGGATGATTCTCACTATGTAATAATTAGATTTTATGGAACCTTTGAAGAAGAAAATATAGGTTAGTGATAGAAGCTGGAACAATTTTGATTTTCTATGAAGATGAAAACTCGTTATATTTTTTATATTTTAATACTCCAAAGCAAGCAAGTGTAGAAGATTATGCAAGGCTTTTGTATTAGGCCATATGAGGCATCTTGGAATGCTACTCAATATTTGACTTTGTAATTTTTTTACTATTAATAAAATTGCTTGACTTTTTTCTATGGAAAAAAAAAAGATACTATAAGTGGTTCAAGTTGAATGTCAAAGAGCTTGTATGGATCTAATAAATACTATCCATACTAACTTCAATTTAATCTACCATATGTACAACTAAGGGTTTCATTGGTTTTATTAATGGAGGGTACATCTATGCTAAAGGTAGACACTTACAATTCTATACATTAACACAAAATTGTTGAAATGAAAATTTAAAAGGAAAAATTAAAACTATTTTTTTTTTTTTTTTTTCCATATACAAGAGATATACATGCATTTTACAAAAGAATGGATTGTTTGACAACCACCATAAGCTACAATTGCAACAAAAGTCCTAACAAAGTAAAATAGACCACACAGGGCCACCAAAAATAAAGTGTCATAAGCAATAAGCAAAAAGCAATAAACACATAAACATCGAGGCCATCGTGCAAGAGCAAGTGAACATAGACAATGTATCGAGGCCATCGTGCAAGAGCAAGTGAACATATCAAGACAATGTAGGAAAAAAAATCATGTGAAAAGGAGGGTCTTTGCCTTGGGGTGAATCCCCTCATCCTTCACTTATAGGCTCAAGATTAGACATTATAGGTTCCCATTCATCATTGCTCATTCATCATCACTTTACTTCGGTTCATGAAGATATGTTGGTTTTTAAATGGCTAGATAAACCGTAGAAAAATTATCAAACTAAATAGCTTTGGATTCTCAGTGAATTCAACTCTTTGCCTCTCTGGATGCTCTCTTACAACATTCCCACTACCTACTAAATGTATGTTAGTGTTGACAACCACTCAAAACTCAAGAGTGTACTTTGTCATATTTTATACAAAACCTAAACCTCTTCTCATTACATAAGTGTATAAGTTAATATAATATCACATGGAAAAAAGAAAAGCATTCGCATCATAATATACTTTATGTTTTAGAATGTTCCATACTTTCTAAACAAAAGCATACATCATCAAAAGAGTATTTAAAATTACAAACAATATATTTTAAACATATATCGACTTTATACTTTTATAAAATGAAAACACATAAAATTAAAATCTTAATTTTTATCTACACCTCCATTGATTTAGTGTAGTGTCTTCTCTTATTAGTTGATTGGGGAGAACACCTTCTTCCTTTCATGCTACTAGTTAATGGAAGGGTGTGTTTCCTTCTAAGAGGCATGGGTTATTTGAGATGCACTGCCCCCATAAATAGAGGGGTGATACTCTTCTTTAAGGATGTGTGATTCTCTCTCGTGAGTCTTTCCATGGAAGGGTGTGTTCCCTTCTAAGAGGCATGGGGTTATTTGAGATGCACTGCCCCCATAATTAGAGGGGTGATACTTCTCTTTAAAGATGGGTAATTCTTTCTCCTGAGTTTTTCCATGAAGGAGGTTGTGTCATTCTCTCACGTGAGTCTTCCACTCTAAAGGATTTTACCATAAGTATAAAGGATAAATTCATATAGAGAGGTGGGCATATGGAGTGTTTTCTCCCTTGCCCTCCCATTGAGACCTAACACAAGAGGTGTTAAGTATCTTTTTAAGGAGAGTTGTTGCATTAATGTGATAGTGTTTCAGATCTTGAGATAATCCAAAGGACGATCGATACAATAATTAAAGATAATTGTAAAATTGGTTTACAAACAATATAATAAAAATACATATTATATTTTAGAATAGTTATGTACAATAGTGGTAGTAATTTTTTAAAAGAGATGTATGTTGCACTTATTTGTCAAAATCTCTTGCAAGAAGGTGACATCATTATTTTTTTAACTTATATAACAAATTATGAACAAAAAAAATATGAAAAAATAAAGTTGATGAAAGACCAAGGGTTAGGTACATAGAGTTGGAGAGGTTGTGGTCAACTTGCCAAGAATGTAACGTTGATGCTAAATTCAATGCCATTAAAGAGGCTAAGTTCAATGTTATTATGAAGGATAATCACTACATTAAAAAGGATGTCAAATCTAAAAGTATTTAGGAGGCTATAATTTACAGTAAACTTAAAGCAATGTAGGGACCTAACAACAAAGTAAATGTTGAAACCAATGCTAAAGTTGATGCTACTTCCAACCCAACACAAACATTTTTAAAAAAGTTGTCACAAAGTAAAAAATAAGTCCAAAGTCAACATTATAGTTGATGCAAATGTTGACGCTAAAGCCAACCCAAATTATAGAAGTCCATTTAGTACCAACTTTAGGGATGAGGATTTGAAAGAATAAGGAGATTAAAAACTCTAAAACTAAATGCTAAAGATGACACTAATGTCATATTTTATTGTGAGGTATATTATCATGTTTATTATTCATTATTTCTTATCACACACACATACCCACACAACATGCCCCATTGAGGAGGGGGGGGAGGTCAGGTAAGCACACATATTCATCTTAAAACCAATCAACCATTATATTGGTAGGAAGGCAACTGCCTCTATGGGCATGCCCATTGGCATAAGGATAATGATATATTGTAACTTATATGTTGTCATGGACCAAACCTCAACCAAGGTGGGAGAACACACAAGAAGATAAGATATTTTTAATTATATAAACTATTCTAAGACACCAAACATGGTGTATCTGATTATTTAATGTCCTATTTATTATCCATTGTTATTATCACACACACACACACACACACACACACACACACACACACACACATGTCCCACAGAGGAGGAGGAGTTGGGGGGGAAGCACACATATTTATCTTGCAAACAATCAACCATTATGTCAATAGGAGGGGTACTACCAATATGGGCATCCTCATTGGCATAAGCATCATCCTGTGTTGGGACTTATATGCTATTGCGGACTAGACCTCAACCAATATGGGATAACTCACAAGAGAAGAGGAGATTTTCAAGTCATAGAAACTATTCTAATACACCAAACAAATCATAT
>SNQJ01S0002325.1:436063-448823 GCA_010110895.2 Picea sitchensis | reverse complement strand
GTGTCGGGCTCTGCTCCTGATAGCAATCCAGGAGTGACTTCCGACGCTAACAGACTGGAGGTTGCCTCCTCGAAGAGGCAAGTGAACATTGCTCTCAGTAATCAAAGTGCTCTTTCTGGTGTTATTCTGATATCATTTCAGTATTATTGTGGTGTTGTTCTGGTTATATTGTTGTTTATCTGCCATTTCTAGCATTTTATTTATGTTCTGCATACTTTTTATATCTGGAATATTACAACTTAGTAGCAGAGGAAGTGAGCTGAGAGTAGGCCGTTCCAACAGAGACAGAGGCTGAAAAAGATGGGTTGAAAAAGTTGGGCTGATTTTTCAGGGCCGAAAAAGAAGGGCTGAAAAAGCAGGTCGAGTTTGCTAGGCTGTAAGAAATTTTTGAATTTTCTGTTGCTGTAAATTATCCTCCGAAGTCAATAAAGCCCCTCCTTTGTTGGTTTTCCCCACACCGCGGTTTCTAGGGTATTTCTGGTGTCTTCCTATTTTACGTGCTTGGTTTCTATTTGCTTCTGATGTTCATTTTAAGTTAAATAATTCAATTGTAAATTTAATGCATGATTTTCATAAGTTATATCTGCATAAATAAATTTCTGGGTGATTAAAATCATTGGTATTTTATTTCTGTTTGCTGAGTTTAAAGAAATTAACAATCCTGTGACACCTAAAACATTTCACTTTACTGAAATCGTTCTTACCCATACTTGAATCTTTCTTCTTTCCCTTTTTGTATCCTTTCTTTCTTTCCTACCTTGTCCTCCCAACGAGGGCTAGATCTTCTACTTCCTTTTGCTTCATTGAACAAGATTCCAACCTTCTGTTTTTGCACAAGTGATCCCAAAGCTTCTTATCAGTAGGTTCCAAGATGGAGCAAATCCATTTGAGGTAATGGATACCAAATCTTTATCCTCCACTTTTGTACCTATGACAACCAAATGATTTCTCGACTTTGCGATCTTGGCCAGATAGCTCACCACTATTTTTGTGTTATTCATGTAGATGGATGAAAGCTTGTTTCTCAAGAACATATGTCTAGACACATTGGAACTCTAATATAACCCAACGAAAGCATCATACATCAAATTACCTATCGTCTTTTGTGCAATGTGAGTGATCAAGTAATCATTCACTGAATCAAGAATGATTCTCTTTGCCTTGACCTTCTTTTTAACATGAATGGTTGACAATTTTGGATTGGTAGGTGCAACAATCTCTTTCTCAATATGCTCCTAAAGCTTGGCCTCCTCCAAAAGCATTCGTAGCTTGGACTTTCAAGGTGTAAAATCGAAAGCACTATCCAACCTGTCAGACTCTCTAAAGACCGAGAATAGTCATCCCTACAAATCTAAAGCACACTTCAAAGAAAAATCAACAATAAAACCAATAGAATAAACTTTCTAGGGTTCAAGCGCTTCTCCTGAGCGCACTAGGATTTCACACCCAATCAACCTGTACTAGGTCAAGCACCTCTCTTAGGTTTGGAACAACCGAAACACCCAATTCCCTCTTCACCAAGTGAGTGATTTTGGTCAAATAAAATTTGATACCATGTTGAAAAATCGCTACAGGGCAATTTGATTCAAAATGGATTCGAACACAAGTGAATGGTTGTAAGACTCAGTACCTACGAGTGCAATTTATGCAAGAAATAAAGAAAATTAAATAAAAGAAAGAGGAAAATAAAAGAATTAAATGAGGAAGAAAAATGAAAATAGGAGTGAAAAATGAGGAATGGGAAATGAAAGGTGAGTCTCTTGGCTTTCCCATTACCCCCCTTGCTCTTCTATATCATCTTGTGACTTGACTCCCAAAGGGTGTTTTTGGGCCAAGAGGTGATGATGCCATAGAGCCATGAGCTGCATTGAAACTTGAGATTGCTGAAATGAGAACTGAGCAACAATTTGAAGCTAGTTTTCCTATTTGGGTTTCCAAGGTAATACCTCTGTGTCCATTATGTGATTGATTTTTTGTGTAGTGAGAATCACTCATGTGTGTTTAATATGCTACTCTTATTTATGTTTAAGGCGATGCTCTTAGTGTGTTAATGGTGGGAATGAGGAATTGCCTATTATGTTTTTGTTAGTGTTATTTAGAAATCAATTTTCCATTAGCAATTGGTGAATGCCATCAACTCTAAGATCCGCTTCGTCCATGTTTCCGAATTGAGATCCATGGCTGTTATCAATTGATTATATGTGGAAAGTTTATGCGTAGAAAATTGTTTTTCCTTTGTCTAGTGTGAATAGAAACATCTCTGAGTTACCCACTATTCATTTTACTTTGAGATTTGAGATCAAGGGTTGTCATGAGATAGCTGTTGCATTTATTTAGTAGAGTTTCTAAATTTTAATTCTTAAGGAACAACAAAATTCAATCTTTGAGATCGTTGGCAGCATAAGCCAGCCTTCATACATCACTGAGAAACAAACTTGTGGTTGTTCGTTGCACATTAATCTTCCTTGAAGCTGCATGCACAGTTATATAGCTCCTTGAGGCCATACGTAGGCTATACAGGTCACACGTAGCTCTAGAAGGTCACCCTCATCTCCTTGAGATCACACGATTAGTTGCTAGACATTGCCTGGATGCTTGGGCCATGTGCTAAGTGGTGGGGAAGTACGGTGATAATTGAATTCATAAACGGGTCGACCCCTCTCTCATTCCATTGTTTTGTCCTCTTATGGTTCATATCTTATGGGATGATCATGGTTCATATCTTTTGACATGTTATGGAATTATCTCATCTCCCATGCATTTTGGAACTATCTCATATATTATATATATGTTTTAGTTAGTTTCCATCTCATATGCGTTCAATTGATGATGGTTAAGTTGGATTGGAGTTTAGTTAAAATTACAGGAAACTTGGAAGGATGACTTTGTTTCAGACATGCCAATCCCTTGTGAAAGCATTGTGAACCATATGCTATTTTTCAGTGACAACTTCATTCATAACACTCTATTTACTAGGAATAATATATATGTATGTATGTATGTATAGGTTAACTTTTCCTTGTATCAAAAGTTTGAGTTGAAGCCCGAGTCTATACATGAACCCTGGAAGTGAGTCGTCCCAAGCCAAATGAATGGCATTATACATGTGTATGTAATTGGTTATGTTCAAGCTTGAGTTTATGCACATGGAACTTGGAGGTGAGATCTCCTCATGGCAAGTGAAGTTTCATTGTGTTGAGTTTTGTTATCCATGGGCCGACATCCCATAAACCTGTTACAAAACCCTAGAGGACCCTTTACTGGGTCCACATAACCCTCAAAGTCGGTGAGATTCACGATCTCAGCTCCGCCTGGGCGTTCCTTCTTCGACCAACGTGTCGAAGTCCAAAAGTGGGTCAAAGCTAACCAAGGTTTCCTCAAAACTTGGTTGAGGGTCAATAGGCCCCCAACACTCACCTGTGACTCGTCCTGAGTCACTCAGGTGCGAACAATGCTGCTTCGAAAGCCTCGAGCTTAACTCGAACTGCCTTGACTTGCTGTTTCGCCTGAGCCTCCTGCTCAGCGAGCTCCTGGATCGTCTGCTCTATAACAGGCCCTTCCAGGCGCCGTTCTACTGCTGCAACCACTTGATCTAGTTGTGAGCCCTGTCCATTAATTTCTTCGAACACCTTGCAAGCTTCATCCTGCACAGGTTGTAGCTTCTGCATTACTTCCATTACCTTACCCTGGAGGGCAGTGATCTGTTGTTGTACTGCGTGCTGCTCCTGGGATCTCTTCATTCTTTCTACTGCGGTGAGCAACTTCATCTGCACCTGCAACGAAAATGCTTGATGCCGTGCCTCCTGTAACTGCGCTTCTAGTTTCCTTAGCTCTGGATCCTCGGTGAGGCGTTCGTATGTCTGGGCGCTTTTATCACTTAGTTGTTTACATTTCGAGGCGAGGACTCTTATTCTTGCTACTGCGTTTTTGGCGGTCTCCTCCCTCTGGTCACGCACCTCCTGCGGGGTGCTCGGTACTGTTTGGGCCTCCAATTCTGTTATTCTAACCTGAAGCTGCTGGATGATCTCTGCAAGCTTCACTATTTGAGCTTCGACTGGCTCTTGCTCCTCCTGTGCCAAGCCTGGCACAGAGCGACATGCTTTACTTACCGCGTCTTTGACCACGACCTTTGTAGCTGGGCTTTTTCCTCCTGAAGCTTCGCCTGAAGCTCTGCGTTCTCGCTTTCCTGGGCTGCTACACTTTTCTCCGCTGCTCGTAATTGTGCTAAGACTTTGTCTTTCTCCTTTTTCCAGGCCTCTGTAGCCTTCTCCTTCTCTTCCTATGCTCTCTGGAACTGAGCTTCTGTTGCATCCACAATCCTTCTCAATTGGGCTGGTTCATCCCCCAATTCTGTAGTCCGTGACAAGGAAGGTGCATACGACGTAGTAGGTACTGCGCGGACCAAGCGAACAACTTGCTGTACTTCCCTCAATTCTTTCTCAATCCTTCCATATAACTGCTCCTGCTTCTCTCCGTATCTCTGCAAGATGTCTTCAGAAGCGTCCTCCATAGCTCCGCGGACCAGACTGATGTCGTCCTCTGTGAGAGTGGCTTCCAACTGGGGCTTATTAGCGCGCGTCTTCTTCCCGGCTAAAGGTTTCCGCGGAGAAACCTTCCTCTTTTGCGGTGTTACGGTCCCAGTAGGGGGATCTTTAGGCGGTGTAGCTTCACCTCTTCCTTGCTCTTCTTCTCCTTCATCTCCTCCTCCTCGTCCTTCTGCTTCGTCTCCTCCTCCTCTTGGCGAACCATGCCCGTTCTCTTAAGAAGCGTTGTCCTCTTCATCACTCTCTATGTCCTGGACTTCGTCCTACTTTTTCTTCTTCTTCATCCCATTGGATTGTCCGACATGTTCAACTCGGGTAACTATGGGGCTTCCTGTGGTGTCGGTGTCAGATAATTCTGCATCAACGACAGGTACAAGAAATTCCTCGGACCACTCCTTTGTAATTTGCTCCATATCTTCATCTTGTCAGTTTGTAGTACGACTGCAGTTCTTCTTGGTTCTCATCTTTGCGCGCGGTGATGTAAATGAAATGAGGATCAACGCGAAACTTTGCTATTGGTCGGTACTGGTGCAGGGTGCGCGGTGTCATGCGCGGAAATGATTCGATGGCAACCTTTAACTGCTGGTAATATCCATGAAACACGACATTGGACTGCCACTGCTTCGTCATGTCGTTGGTATACCACATGGTTGAAAATCGAGTGACCAACGACTTCGAGGGTTCAATCTCTAGAAAAGTGGCTCCTTCAGGCATTTGCCAAGCGACAAATGCGATCAAAATGATCAACCAACTATAATGGAATTCATATCCCAAGTCCTGGGCTTCACGACAATCCTTCTCTGGCTCATTGATGAGGTAATTCGTCCAGTTCATGTGCATGCCCTCCACACATTTTCGTGCGAGGTCTACCACGAACCTGGTGACCTGTGTGGGGCGGTTCTTCCTCATGAGCTTGCCAGCTAGGAGTTGGCAAGCAAGGCGCACTGCGCCATCCTGTATAGAGGCTACCTTGTAACCTCACTTTCCTTTCTCTACTTCTCTGTAAGCTTCCTTGATGCGTTGCGCCAGGGAACGGTCTGAGGCCTTCCTTGGATAAAACTACTAAGGGTCAGGACCTTTCACACTTAAGCCTGTGATCCGGTGGATCAACATCGGATCCACAGTAATCCTTCTG
Source organism: Picea sitchensis (assembly GCA_010110895.2). NCBI lineage: Eukaryota > Viridiplantae > Streptophyta > Pinopsida > Pinales > Pinaceae > Picea > Picea sitchensis. The sequence continues at coordinate 443,144 of SNQJ01S0002325.1, read as the reverse complement.
TGAGCCACAAATATCCACCATGATAGCACGACAGGAGGAGTTTAACACAAGCGTTAACCTCCTGGTGGCGGCCAAAATGCGGGATCTTCATCACATTCAACACGGTGGACTGCGCCAACCCTTTAATCCATGGCTGCGAGATGAGGCAAGGCTTCTTCCTGATTGTCTTCATGAGATAGCGGTGAGGAGCCAACATGGTGTAGTTCTTCCGGTCTCCTAAATTGAAGTCGTTGTTCTTCAAAAGCGGGATCTGTCCTAACTGACTCCCGACTATGTGAATTCCTTTCGGAATGTACGCAGTAAAAACAAAGTACTCAAAGTTGTGAGGGATGCTGTCGCGGTTAACAACGCTAGCCAAAGGTGGAATGTATTCGGGTAGGATTGACGGGATTTGCTTCGCATTAGCCAGATCACCGCGATGCTTACTTCGCTGCTTAGTTATGGGGTTGACACGGCCGAAACGACGTCCAATCGAAGGGGAAGCCTGCAGTCCCCTAGTCGACGATGCCTGAATACCTTCAGATATCGGTCTGTCGGTCATTAGTTTCTTAAGGACTTCCTCGATAGACTTCTCCAATTCACTAGGTTCGCCCGACATTCTAGCTTTTAACAGAAAGGCGGGGTAGACAAACAGACAGACGGAGTAGACAAACAGACAGGCGGGGTAGACAAACAGACAGACGGAGTAGACAAATAGACATGCGGGGTCTAGTTTCAGATAGCACAACTCGACACTTGGACAATTCTCTCCTTAGCTCAGTTAATCACGGGTAGCAAAAAGTGGTCCCGGCGCATCGTCCGACGAGTTAAATAAGCGGGGTATCATAACGGATCTTCCAACGGCCAGGAAATGCTTCCATCAATGTAAATCTATCCATTATGGCGCAGTCTCAACGTCCCAAAAGCGGTCCATCAGCCCATAAATGCGTTTTCTAACCGTTTTGGAGCGTCATTCTAACGACTGGGGCGCCTCCAACGGTCATATAACTTTGCCAGGGCGAAGTCCAATTCTGCGCGGTTCTGCTGTTCTAGCGAGGTCCAAATCCTGCGAACCTGCCTCCTACGAGGTTCCGGTCTGCGAAGTCTTCCATCTGGTTTCTGTAGCTTCTTGTAGCTTTTCCAACTTAGCTTTCTTTTTATTGAGCTTCCTTGCCTTCTTTCTTGTTATCCGAGTCTCTCTAACTGTTTCTGGAATCCTCTTTCCATTTTTATTCTTATCTTCCCCTAGTGCAGTGGCTTCGCACTGTTGAGGTTCCCTCAAGGATTCTGAAGTTAATATCCCTTTACTTAACACTTCCTGAGTGGACATACTTCTTTCTTGAATAGATGGGTCCTTCAAGCCTTCTTGCATTCTTTCAGTCTTGGTAGCTAATTCTCTTACTTTCTGTCCCTCCTGCGTTGTTACTTTGTTCTGTTGCTTCGACTTAACCTCTCGTTCTTCTATTAGTTGGTCTGTTTTCCTAGCTATGAAATCCTTGAATCCTTGCTTTTTCTTCTCTATAGCTTCTTCCTCTGCTTTCCTTCTGATCTGATCCTTCTCAATCCAAGTCTTACCTAACAATAGTGGGAAAGGGGCGTTGTCCCCAACAAACCAAATGACTTCAAATTCTTCTTCGGTCGATGTTCCATGAACAATAATAGGTACATTAGTAACTTTTCCACATAAGGTTATCATCTTTCCCTTAAACAAGCCTATCCTTCCTAACGAAGGTACCATAATAGGCTTTTCCAAAATTTCCCAGGTTTCTTCTGTCATAGTATTCACTTGTGTTTCTTCATCCAAGATACAGTCTATGTCGAAGTCTTCTATTCTTGCACTTATGTGCTGTTTTGCTTTCAGGCTTTCTGGTAAGATGACATCTTTGTGAGCATCCATCGTTTCTTTCAACTGTAATAACGTAGTCTGAACTTCCTTTGATCCTTTCTCTTTATGACTCTCTATCATGCCCTTAGTCTCTTGACTTTCTTCATAGTTTTCTTGTCTCATGTTCATTCCTTCAACTTTAGCAATAATCTTTGGACAATCCTCAACCTCATGATCAATAACCTTACAACAAAGACAAATAGGGCCTACCTCAGGACATTCCTTAGCAAGATGTCCCGACCTTCTGCAGTTATAACACAATGTCAATCCTCTTTGTCTCTTAAATGTTCCCCATCCTCTTCTGTACTGCGCACTTCCCCTAGGATCATAGTGCTGGATCTGCAATCTGCAATTTTTTTTTCAAGGTTCCTGCATCCACTTATTAGCCCAAACATTTTTTCTATGCATAGGAATAACACATCTTTCTTTATTTCCATAAAATTTACTCAAATCAACTCTTTCTTTCAACTGCGCCCTATCCTTTAGACTAGGACAAAATCTATTAAACATACTTAAGTTCATGCTTTCAAAACAAAAATTTTCACTTTTCTTTCTCTTACCAAAGCACAAAGCTTGCTTCTTTTAGGATCTTACCTCTTTTCTTCAGATCAACTTACTCTCTTGGCACAAAGCTTTACAAGTCAAGTAGAGTACTGCGCACTTCAGCAACAAATCTACGCATAGAGCTTCTCTTTTTCTTTACTTCAGTTCCTAGCAATCACAGTTCTAGGTCCCGGCACCGGAACCATTTGTTGGCATAGGGGCAGACCCAGGGTTCAACGCTTAACAACGCATCAACAAAACCGTGACTATCGACCCTTTCGGCAACACCTGCGAAGCAGGCGAAGTCTCACTCGAGGTAGAAGCAGGGGGGGTTACAGGACGCAGGTGTCTGTAACCAAGCTGAGACACAGATCTGTGAAAATAACACTTCGCAAAATATTTTGTTAACGCTTAGGAAGTGACATGCATTAGTTTATTAACCTTATTAACATCGCAAAACATAATCTAAGATAGATCCAACGCAGTAATAACAAAAGATTATGTACTTTAAATATTTAGCATTGAGCACTGAGGATCAGATCTAGCATTTTAACATAAGCAAAGCATTCAAGAAACACATATATAACCATTACACATTCTAATCTAAGCACTTAAGCAAAGCATAACAGAGATAACATTGCACAAAGCAAACCGTGAGACACCAGATATACGTTGTTCACCCCAGTGTGGGGCTACGTCCACCAACCGCTTCGCCTCTTTATTATTTGCCAGAATCTTACATTCATACACTCCTGTGCACTAAGCCACAGAGTCGAGCTTCGCACCAGACAAGAGATCTGCGCACTGAGCACCAGATCCTTCTTCCAAAATTAGCTCAAGGCACATAGCCAACTCTCTATCGAGCACAGAGCCTTAACACACATACATTCCTTGCACAAAGCAACTCTGTTCACACAGAACTACATTCACTTCTTCTTCGCTAGCTACTTCTACAATACATTCTTCTCTATTTATACTTTTACACACCCTTACAATAAGGCCTAAACATGGGAAAACCCCATGGGCCGACATCCCATAAACCCGTTACAAAACCCTAGAGGACCTTTTATTGGGTCCACATAATCCTCAAAGTCGGTGAGATCCGCGATCTCAGCTCCGCCTGTGCGCTCCTTCTTCGACCAATGTGTCGAAGTCCAAAAGTGGGTCAAAGTTGACCAATGTTTCCTCAAAACTTGGTTGAGGGCCAACATGCAGCTTGCCTTTGCAAGCAGTGTGTCCCCTTATCCACATTTGAGCAGCATTTTCAATGTCTTAAAAAAAAATTAGGGACCTCTGCATGGAAGGGGGTAAAATGATGAGCACCTTCTTTTAGGACATTAAAATTTTATTATCAGGACTAGTTGTAACGGACTTTAGTAATTGCTGTATTTAATTGTGTCTATATAACTGCCACTTACATGGCAAAGAGAAAATGTAACTGCCAAAATATTCTTCTTCTTTAATGATAGTTGTACTTATAAATTAGGCATCATTTCCCTTTAAGTAGGCCTTTCCATATATCCATGGCAACTGCCTTTCGAACAAGGGCATGCCGGAAATTTTTATTTTGCAGTGAAATTTCAAATTCTCTTCTTCTAGGGCAGTACTGATTTTGCAACGAAGTTTTGAGTTCTGTTCTCCTAGGGCAAATTCTTTCATTTTTATGCAATTAAGAAATCTGTCATTTCTCATTATTAGTCCTTCACATATGTTAATGACCTCTCATTATAAGTTTGTTCTATTATTTTTTCTCGATGCAAGCTTATGCTTTCTGCACTTTTCTATTTTTGCACAAGTAACATAGCTATCTATTTGGAAGGATGAATGAAAATAAATCAGTGCAACAGATCTTACTATAAAATTGTCTGAAGAGAGCGTTTTTCTTCCTCGATTTTGTGCATTTTTTGTCCTAAACATCTGCTATCCTGTCCATCTCATCTAAAAGATCTCTCATTTGTCTTTGTTTCTTCCCCAGTCAGCCACCTTATGTGTTTGTTGATAACAAGCAAAAAAACATGGGTTGTCCATAACTTGTAACTAAAGAACCTCTAGCTATTTATTTTGGGTGCTGCTTAAACATAATGGTGGACATTGCAGAACAAATATTTGTTAGATATCACTTCTTGCCTCTCCCCTTGGAGGGAATGCTAATATTTTTGGCCATCATTGGTACTGAATGAAATCTGTTTTATTATTGCTGTCGAAACAAATCTTACCATTTTTGTCTTTCAAAAGGGTGAAGGTGAGCATAAAATGTTTTTGTACTGTGCATGTATATTTGTTGGGTGTGGGGTTACTTGTTTAATAAAAATGAAGCATGTCTTACCTTTCCAAAGGGTGAATGTAAACTTGTCAAATAGTTATGTTTTTAGTAGTTGCGGCTGTTGCATGTAGTGACAGCATTGTAGTTGAGAATACAAGTTGATCATGAGATGTTCTGTTGATACACACAGCAGTGCTCAACTATATTCTACTCAAAACAGCTCTAACAGTTGGTTTATTCAGGTTTATGAAGTTGAGGCTGGATCGTGTTCTACAAGGAGAGTTTGAAGCTGAGACACTTGAGGAAGCATTGTCATCAAATCCCGTGGATCTTAATTTTGGAAAGCCTGAAAAGTGGACAGCACCATATGCAAAATATGAGTATGGATGGTGGGAGCCTTTTCTTCTTCCACCAAGTGAATAGATAACAGTCAGAATCACTGGAGCTCCATAACACTTGTACAAGAGGCCATCTAACATGAAGAAAGACAAAAATTCTTATTCAGGAGTATGTGATAAGATCTAGTTATTTGCCTTTGAAGTTACATACATGTGCCTACAAACTATGTGCAACCTATTTTAGTATGACCTTCTCATATATGCAAGATGTACGGAGTGACATTTTATTGGTTCAACAGTTAATTTTCGATTGGTATTCATCTCACAATGCCCAAACTATAAAATGAAGAAAATCTCTTGGAATTCACGTCAGAATGCAAGAAACTAATTATCAACATATATATATATATATATATATATATATATATATGATAAAAAACTTAAGATTTCATGACAGATCGATCTTCTAAATGTCTATACACAATGTTTCTATGTTACTTTTTGGTACCTTGGAAGTGTCCTCCAGCCATGGTGCACGTGTAACAGACCTGGGTGCACCATACTGTTGCAGCAGCAGTCTGGACTCTGTACAGCCTCTGTTAGGGTACAGTGTTCAGTCCTGTACTTAACATTATAGCGCATTGATTATGGAAGACAGTTTTCTGTTATAGCAGGACTGCTGTTATATTTCTAGTAGTCCAGATAAAGCAGTTTGCTTTCTCTGTTATAGGAAAAGTAGTTTTCCAAAATTAGTTTCTTTTCTATTTTTGAGATTGACTTTCCATATTTAGAAAAAAATATGTTTTTAGGTTGCTGTTGTCTAGCATTAGATAAAGTGCATGAGGGAGACTTAGTCGTAGGGAGAGTGCACAGGTCCCAAGGAGGTTATTCTCTTTGTTGGAGCATTCCATTAAAGGCAGTTCTTTCGTGTAGGTTGAGGGCACTAATCGCAAGGCCAAAAATAGATCAAGGGTTGAGTTATATCTGGAATTGATGCAAGGATTGGATCTGCTATTTTTGTAAACTCTAGATGAGCTTCTTGTGCTATTTAAGAAGGCTCAGGGTTGGGGTCTTTTATACACAGTTTTTGGTGTGTGAGTTTTATGCAGTGAAGTAGTTTTCCGAGTTTTCCTATTGCAGATTTTGTTTCAGAGTTTATGAGAAAGCAGGAGTTGGTTTGACAGTCCATTTAGTGTTTGCTGTTATTATTCTCCGCAGTACGTGCTTGTAGTTTTAAGCATTCAAAGATAGCAGTTTTGATTGAAGGTTTATTTTAAAGTTACCTAGGTTTTTAGGATTGTTCTTTGAGTGCAGAATTTGCTTACCATGGTCTAAAAATTAAGATGGTATTGGAGCGTTTTTTTTGAAACCTTCTAGGAGTCCGTGTATGGAATTTAGGGTTTCTACCTGGCATAGGGGGTTGTCAAAAGATTTTCGGGATGGGATGTGTTAAATTTATAAGCAGCTGCGAGAGCCATTCTCCTGGAGGATGGCTAAGACCCTAGACGAGATCTATGGCCCCCAGTGCACTCCTGGGGTATTTGGTCTGGGACCAAACAGTGAGTGCCATGGCAAAAGACCCTTCTTAGGGCCCCCGGTATATAAATGGGGTTCTTAGTCCGAGACTAAGCAGATAAAGCCCCTAGATATGTCTAGGGCCCCTGGAAATGTCCAGGGTACCCATGCCTGAGGCATGGGTTGATCCATGGTCTTGTATCATGGTGGAAAAGACCCTTATGAGGGCCCCCAGTATACGACTGGGGTTCTTGGTGAATAACCAAGCAGCAAAAGACCCTTGTTAGGGCTCCTAGTATATGACTGGGATTCTTGGTTTGGGACCAAACAATTAAAGCCCCTAGATATGTCTAGGGCCCCTGGACATGGTCCAGGGTACCCATGCCTGGGGCATGGGTTTCTTGGTCTGGGACCAAGTAGTTAAAGCCCCTAGATATGTCTAGGGCCCTTGGACATGGTCCAGGGTACCCATGCCTGGGGCATGGGTTGATCCTTGGTCTCTGGCCTTGGTGGATAAGACCCCAGGAAAAGTCCTGGGGCTACTTGATTCTCTATCAA
>SNQJ01S0002325.1:387502-429921 GCA_010110895.2 Picea sitchensis | reverse complement strand
GTGTTGGTCTATAGACTGTGATGTATTCGAGTTTACTAGACATCTTATACATCTTATATATGAGTTCTCTTTTCATATTTATGTGGAAATGCATTTATTTGATGTTTTTGATGCTTTAGATATTTAAAAAATTGAAAAAAAAAGGAATATTTTTGTATTTTTTTTTTCGTTCTTACGACATTTTCCGATATTTACCGATATTTTCCCCGATATTGCCGATATTTTTGTTTTCTGACCCTCGGCGATATTTTTCCGCTGCCGATGTTGGTAACACTGATGTATAGGGTGTTTTGAGTATCTCATAGCCAAGTGCAAGGTAGATTTGGTATGCAAGTTCGAGATGAAGGTCATTAAAGTGATGCACTATTTCTTATGTCTAGAGGTGTGGCAAAGTCGAGGAGAACTATTCCTCGAACATGGTGTTGAGATTTTGAAGAGATTTCAGATGGAGTGTAAGCCTTTCTTGGGTCTAGAGGTGTGGTAGAGTCCAGGGGAAGTGTTCTTGGATAGAGTAAGTATGCAATTGAGATTCCAAAGAGATTTCAAATGATGGATTATAATCCCTTAAGCACCAAATCTGATGTTGCATGCTGGTTTGGATTCATGTTTGGTAGATCCTTCCATGCATAAACAATTGATTGGATCTCCGATGTATTTGGTTGATACAAACCCTGAGATATGTTTTGCAATGAACAATTTGAGTTGGTATATGGTTGTGTTAAGGTAGATTCATTTCATAGCTACAAAACATGTGCTTTGTTACTTGAAGGGCATAATACATTATGGTTTGTAGTAAGTAGGGGATGATGAGTTGATATCGCATGGATTTGTTGATTCTGACTGGGTAGGGGATGCAAGTGACTGGAATAGTACTTTAGGTTGTTTCTTCAGTTTGGGTTCATGAGTGATATCTTGGTTCAGTAGGAAGCAAAGATCAATAACATTGAGTTTTGCAAAGAAAAAGTATATAGCATCCAAAATTGCTAGTTGTGAAGCCTTTTGGCTTCACAAGTTGACAACAATGCTAACAAGGGAAATGTTGGAGCCTACTGTGGTCCACTGTGACGATAAGAGTTGCATCAAATTCTATGAGAATCTAGTATTCCATGACCACTCCAAGCACATTGACATGAGGGATCATTTTCTCAGGGACAAAGTTCAGAGGGGGACATTTGCTCTAGAGTATGTTCATATAGATTAGCAGGTTGTAGATACCTTGACTGAGACTCTGGCAGAGGGGAAGTTCAAGATGTTCATGGTGAGATTGGGCTTGGTGGAGAACACTTTCCTTGCTATGAGGGAGTGTTCGTTTTTAGTACCTTGGAAGTGTCCTCCAACCATGGTGCATGTGTAATACATCCAGGTGGACCATACAGTGGAAACAACAACCTAACGTCCATACAACCTTTGTTATGCCACAATTTCTAGTTCTGCACATAGCATTATGATACATTGATTATGGAATATAGTTCTGTGTCATCACATGACTGCAGTTCTATTTTTAACAACTCTAATTTAGCAGTTTGCTTTCCCAGCTTTGGGAAAAGTAGTTTTCTAGAATTTTTTGCTTTTCAATTTTTGAGATTGACTTTTCAGATTTAGAAAAACTTCTCTTTTAAGGTTGTTGTTGTCTAGATTTAGATAAAGCACGTGAGGGAGACTTGGTCTCAAGGAGAGGGCACATATCCCGAATAAATTATTCTCCCTATTGGAGCACTCCATCAAAGACATTTCTGTCATGCAACTAAGAGTTCTAATCCCAACTTCCAAGGCTAGGAATAGATCCAAGGATTGAATCTACCATTTTTGTAAACCTGTTAGCACACTTTTTCACCCTTGAATTGAGTTGATATAATAGAAAAAACAACGATGAAGAAGATGCTAATTCAAGGAGAGAATGCTCCAAGTTGTCATGGGCAAGCCTCCTCTCCGTTCGGGTTGGTGCGTGTCAACCTCAAGGGGGAGTCCCTAGGTACCGGGCTACTGATTTGTTGACTGATTTTCTGCAAAAACACACAAAAAACAACAACAAAATTGTTGTGGAGAGTGTGCAAACACGCCACCAAAGCGTTAGCCACCAAAGCGTTAGGAAAAATATTTATTAAGTTGTTTGGAGGGATTGTGCAATGTTAGCACAAGAGAGGAAAGAAACAATAAAATAAACCACTTATAAGATAGATAAATATCACAACAAATGGTAAGAACTACTAATCAATTTGCAAGAGTAAGAACGAGATACCAACAAGAAGGAAAGTTCGTTAAAAGCACAACACTTCTTTATTAAAGGCTTGCCAAAGGGTTAATTGTGCCACAATAGACAAGTCCAAAACCGATACAATGGTTATCCCTGCTAAAAGATAGAGTAGCTAGACTAGAGAGAATGCAAGAAGAGAAAGAGAATAAGTGTATGCCGGTGCTGCCAAAAATTCGACTCTTAATAATGAATAAAAACTCCATTATATAGACGAGGGGGCGCATCTCTCCAAGACCAATAATACAGGGCGTGTAAGAATAGTCCAAGCCAAACAAATCACATGAGGGGATCAAGTGGCGCATGAGAGATAAGTGTAAGTGAAATGGCATGTGCATGTGTGAACTAAGAGTGAGCAATGCACATGAGGGAGTGGAGGGATCATATGTGGAAGTAAAGGTCATGTGAAGGAAGCACATTAAGACAAGGAATATGCACATGTGTGGATGAATGTGAGTGAGGACGCATGAGTGTTTGAGTTCCACCCGTGGGAGTTATGTGAAAGAGGGGAGGCACACATAATAACTCATACGCTAGGGTTTAACGATTAAGAGATATGGAGGGGGTAATATGAGGGAAGATGCACATGCATGAGAGGGATAACATGCACATGAGGGGGTGGATCACGTGGAAGGAAAGAGGGGTAAGGGAGACGCAAAGGGAAGCATGCATGTGAGGGGGTGTGAGGGATGAGGTGGATAGGGAGGTATCGTATGGGAGAGTGCGAGTGGAGTAAGGGACCCATGCACGAGTGAAGGAGATGGTGACGTGAGGGAGTGGCGTATGGCTCAAAAGGAGGGATACGTTATATTAAGTCGTGTACTCTTTTAATTAAAATGATGGGTATGCTTAAGAAGAGATGCATATTTTTAGGGAGGACATGGGGGACACACTTTAATTGATAAAGGTAACATGCAGAGATGGGGGACACACTTTAATTGATAAAGGTGACATGCATACATGGGAAAGAGTGGGTACGTATAAACGAAAGTGGAGTTAGGGTTAATACACACATACATAAATGAACATGTATAAGTGAGGAATTAAAGTGGAGAAAAGGGATACCACATGCACTTAATAAAGGAGAGTGCATGAATGGACAAGGGAGAACATATGTACATGTGGAAAATAGATGGGAATGGGGAAAGTAATACGTATAGGATTAGAGAGAAGGGACATAGATAAAGGAGACATGCCTAGTCAAAATAGGAATGCATGCACTATATTTTATTGGGATTTAATGCGCAATAATGAATAATATGACTTTTAATGGACTTTAAATGCATAGAAAGTGGTATTTATGGAAGGTGAAGGGAAGTTAATGGTGACTAAGCCTTAATTAGGTCAATCACATCCATGAGGTTTCCACCTGATCCACACACCCCCTTTTAATTAATTAATTCTTCTCTTAATGTTTTTATCCTTGGAAAGGGTGCCCCCTCATCAATTGATGCCAAGTAGATGCCACATATCACGCTGAATCACCGCCACATGTGGGAATTTGACCTTGCCACTTGTCACCTTTGGATCCGACTATCCCTGCTATAAATACAAACTGCTAAAAATAGGGTCTGACACCTAAAATATAGGAAACTGTCAAATCTATCTAGGACGACCAGGAGAAAACCGACATGTATCCCATGTCTAAAAATAAACACTACTAAAAATAGAATATCCTCGCATGTCAATTATATCATACTCATCGGATTTGATTTTCTGTGAGGATTCTATATCCGCAATCAGAATTGAAATGCAAGCCTTGGTGCTCCACTTGCTAAAAATAGAAACTTCATGCATGTTAGCTAGAACAGGTCCAAAAGACTCATAATATCTCAAGGATCAATACTGCACATTGAAAATCTCAATCTGAGGCATAGAGATCAACCTGGGAAAAATAGAAAGTTCTTGCATGTCGCCTAAAAAAGTGCTATCAGGATCAAAATCAAAATCATGCAAGGACCAACTCTGTATGCTCAATACTGTCAAATGAGGCTCCGATAACGGTCTCCTAAAAAATAGGGTCACTTGCGATAAATAGAGTCTATACATCTCTCTCAAATGCATGGGAAACCAAGCCAACTCTATCTCTGAAGAAAAAACAACCATATACTGATCATGTACCTGTCTCTGATGGGAACCAACCTCTGACTCACACAAGTGCTAAACTCTGGGAACATCTCTGAATGCCAGTGTAAATAGTGTATGCTGGCTCTTAACCCTCAAAGTTTCCAAGGGTGAAAATCTAAGGGTTAACAAAACCCTAGATGAGTTTCTTGTTCTATTTAAGAAGGCTCATGGTAGGGGTTTTTTATATATTCAGGTTTTGGTGTGAGTAGTGAAATATTTATTTGAGTTTTCCTGTAGCAGATATCGTTTCAGAATTAATGAGAAAGGGTTGAGGGTTGGGGTTGATTTATATGTGGAATTGGTCCAAGGATTGGATCTGCTATTTTTGTAAACTCTAGATAAGCTTCTTGTGCTATTTAACAAGGCTCAAGGTTGGGGTCTTTTATATACATTTTTTGGTGTGTGAGTTTTATGTAGTGAAGTAGTTTTCTGAGTTTTCCTATTGCAGATTTTGTTTCAGAGTTAATGAGAAAGCAATAGTTGGTTTGACAATCCATTTAGTGTTTGTTGTTTTTATTTTCTGCAGTATGTGTTTGTAGTTTTAAGCATTCAAAGATAGCAATTTTGATTGAAGGTTTATGTTAAAGTTACCTAGGTTTTTAGGATTGTTCTTTGTGTGCAAAATTTGCTTACCATGGTCTAAAAATTAACATAGTATTAGAGCGTTTATTTTGAAGCCTTCTAGGAGTCTTTGTATGGAATGTAGGGTTTCTACCTGGCATAGGGGGTTGTCAAAATATTTCTGGGATGGGATGCCATAGATCCATGCTTGAGAAAGGCACCGTGGCCTTTTGATAGGTTGTTTTATCTCACTGATATTTTTGTCTAGTAGTGTGTTCAAGGAGTAGTGGTATGACTACATTTAGTCTCAGAGACAAAGACAGATTGGAAGGCCCTTTTAACTTCATTCTATGGAGCATGATATTTGGGATTTCATGAAGGATGAGGTTGTATAGCCTACTGATCCCTCACAATTAACAAAATATAAAAAGATGGTCGAGATAAAGCAAGTCATCCTTGACTAAATGAAGAATCACTTGATCCCTCACATCGTCGGAAACACCACTAGTAAGAATATGTTTGATGATCTAGTCAAACATCATAGTGAGAACATCAATTAGAAAATGCTTTTGATGCATAAGCTTACAACCACATAAATGAGAAAAATAAAAATCATGGCTAGTTGCTTGATGAAGATTATTGAACTTTGTGATCAACATACAATAGTTGGAGAAGATGTCAAGAGTGAAGTGTTAGTACTGATAGCCTTGAATGGGTTTTTCTTGGTAATCTTTTTTTGGGGTGTTTGTCCCTAAGATATGCTTCCCTCCTTTGAGACCGTTGCATGTATAGTGGAGGAATAATATAATATATCCCCCACCAACATAGTGAAGAATGATAGTGAGAAAGGAGGATCCAAGAAGGGTTAGAAATGAAATAACACTACAAAGAAAGGACCTTGTAGCAGAGGTTTTTAATGTTACAAAATTGACAAATATTGTCAAAAAAACCTCCTCTAAAACATCGCTTTTCAGTAGCGGATGTTTTTGCAGAGATTATAACAAAACTTCATTATAACTAAAAAAATATGGGCGACCGGAGGTTTTGGCGGATGTTTTTCTAGGCAGAGCACTTCATAGTGTATACGCACCTGTGCGTTTTCAAACTTAAAACATCGGTGCTTACATTTCACCGAAAGCACCGAGGTAGTCAAAAAAATATTTGGGCACTGGTGCTCTTGTAAATAATAATGCATTAGTGCTTTAATAATAACAGTGCACCAGTTGAATCTATGATACCATGCACCGGTGTGTTACAAGACAAACCCGACCAATGCATAAAATTTAGAATGCACCGATGCAAAAGTTTGATACAGAAGCATCGGTGCATCGTTTTAATTAAACACACCGGAAGACTGATTTTTATTTTATAATTGTTGTTAAAATAGTATTATGATCAGTGATGGTTCATTCTATTATAGTACCAATGCACATTTTATCACAACACCAATTCTTTTTAGCATTAAACACATCGGTGTTCATTTTCTTTTTTAAGAAATATCGACCTGTGATAGTGCAATTATTGCTATTTTTTAATTCCATTGCTCATAAAAAAATTGACATATATCTTATAATAGTATGTATATAAATTAAATTTTGAGTAGTGCATTTGGATATGATGTTTGAATTATTTTGTTATATCATTATATTTCACATCTCTTCATTATAATATTTAATCATCCATATATTTAATCAATGATGTAACGTTTCACAACGATATTAGACAACACAATAGAATAAAATAAAATGTATTTTATTATATATGAATAAGAGACTCTTTGTCATACAAAATGAGACACTTATTGGTAACCCCTTGTCTTTCAATTTGGATACTATGTCCTTTACATTAAACAAAATGTTGATGTTCACAAACAATTATTTAAAAAAAAAAGCAACTTGCATAGATATCCAAATATATTAATAATCATTCTTTGATTGAACTATTGTCAGTGCTCGAGCTACTTCCATGACTTGGGTTATTTGGTTGAATGTTTTGTTGATTGCCTCGATTGTTTTCCTTTTCTTCAAGTTCCATCTACAAAAATAAAAATAAAGTGTAATGAGTGTATCTACATTGGTGATAATAATGAAAATTGAAATACATAATATACATGAATATAAATTGAAAAACAACGTGCCATACAAAGAATTGACTCTTGAATGATACACATTCTTTCAAAACTAAATCACATGCCTTCTATCAACAACTCCTTTGTTGACACATTTCCATACTTTGTTTTCTGTAAGTTTTATATCCCATAATAAATCATAGATTTAGTATAAATGATTTTTTTTGTTCCATTAATTATAAAATGAGAGAAGTAAAACAAAATAGATACTTACAAATTCCACAATTAATTTTTGATATGCCGACATATACTCACAACTCATACTTAACCCAATGTCAATCAATTCTTCCGATGACTCTTCTTTGTATGTTAGCACATGTTCGAAGACATTCAAGGATGGTTGTAAAATAATTTAAAATATAAAAAAATGAAATCTTAAGTTGTTATAAGGAAATAACAATTACCACAAACTTTGTTATCAACCCTTTTCTTCTTTGTCGTCTTGTTTTATGTGTTGAATGTGTTTCATTTTTTTTTTTGCAAGAAAATACTTGAAAATTAATATTTAATGCTAAAATATTTATTTATATGTACACAATAGAAAAATTCAATAATTTCATACATTTGAAGCATGTTGTTGTTGACATAGCTCCTCATGTGATGCAATTATGTCCATTTCTTTGACCATCTCTTTGTACACTTTTTTGGACATTCCTACTGACATATTTCAGATATCAGTTCGTTGATCCTTTGAGATTTTCATAATCTTCCTGAAAAAAGTAACACAAAATTAAACTATTTTTATATGGATATATGAAAACTAAATATAACAAAATTGATATTAATAAATGAATGCTTTGTAGTAATATATACATATTCTAGAAAATAATTTTTAGGAATATTACTTTTTGAATGATTCTTTTTTGTTGTTGTATGTTTTTGCTATTGCAAGTCTGACAGGTTTCATTAACCATTGCTCTGGAAACACTTCCTGTAGTTTAGATATAACCTGGTTCTTGGAATCATTGGATTGATTTCTGTATTGTAAGTGGAAAATACATCTATACCTTCGTTCCACTATAACCCTCATAGTTTTGTAAAAGTTTTTTTCCCTTTCATTCACCTTCAACACCACTCCAGATGAGTTAATGACCAATTCATCATCATTTACATCTTCTATAATTTTTATTTTCTTTGGACGACATTCCGTTTTTTCATTGTTGCTCCCTGTAGAATATTAAACATATGTAAATTAATAGATAGTTTGAAACATGTTATCTAATATTCTTAAGTATATTATTAATGAAAATTAAAAAAAAAATCATATTGAATAGTATTTTTTCATTTACAGGATTCATCATTTTGCAATTTTCCATCATGCTTTCACACTCTTCTGCACTTAGATTAGAAAGAATCTTATCGAGCTTCCTCATTTTGTGGCTCTGCATGACACACACTAACAAATGCATATTAGTTAAATTTACATATAGTTCAAACATATTAGTTTTGTATAGAATTTACAAAGAACTTGTCTTTTTTGTTTTTTTTGATGTGCTATTATCGTATCGATCAAAATTTGTTACTTGAACTACTCTCACACAATTTTTTTTTATCAATATAGAACATGTACCATTCAATACAGAAGCTATTAAATATATTTTATAAATAAATCACATAATTTTCAGTTAAAAAAATATCCGATTTCCGATGCACTTTAATAATATGAAAACACCAGTGCGTTTGATATAATAAACATATCGACATGAAAAAATAATTAAAAAAAAAATACTTTAAATTACAATGGCCTGATATGTATCGATGACGACATTGCAACTAGAGTAGAAAACGAAAACAAAAAAATACCGCGAACAAAAAAAAAAAAAAAAAAAATTGAAAAAAATTACACCGATGAATGATTTTTTTTGTTAAATTATGTTATAGCATTTCTGGTGTGCTTTATCAGTAAGCACACCGATGCGTTATAGTTAAATCAATGCACCGATAACCAGAACCATTTTTAAAAAAACGTGAGAAGGCCGAGAGGATTTGGATTCGATGTAATAAGTGGTTCCCTTACATCACATGCAAAATGCCTTATATATAGAAACACAAACCCGTTAAATCTAAATTGTTTAAAATGAAAATCCCTAATTGTGAAGTGATAGAGGAAGTTAAACCTTAAGGTGAAATTTTGCAGTCACATATAAGCAAGAAGAAGCATGGGTTTAAGGTAGGTATGATTTTTTTTTTTTGAATTTTAGTTAAATATACATAGAGATAAAAATTGTAAATTTTTTTGTTATTAAAATCAATAGTAAAATATAATTTTTTTACAATGCAGGGTTTTGAGTGAATCATAAAACCCTTCAAATTCTGATCTTTTGAATAATTTTGTTGCTCGAAAAGGGTTTTGAGTGAATCACCATACCCTTCAATTTCTGATCTTCTAAATAATTTTGTTGTTCCAAAGTATTCTCCTGCTCCACAATGCTCTCCGATATGTCTCTCTTGCAAATCTATTCCCAGTAAATTTTGGTAAAATAATGAAATAGTGAATAACTTCTTACTATTTAAAGGACTTTATGAAATCAACGTTTCGAAAAATAAATTCCTGCTTATTTTTCAATTGTAAAATAACAAAGTCGCATTTTTTTTATATGTTTTTCGAAATACCGATGCATTTATTAATATAACGCACCGATGCATTTGGTTATACAAAACACCGGTGCACTAAATATTTTTGGAGAAAATATATCAAATGATTCTTTTTTATTTATTTGAAATCTTGAGAACCAGTGTGGTTAGTAATTAAATGCCCCAGTGCTTTATATTGTTATAGATGCACCGATGCATTTAGTTTAAATAAGCACACCGTTATGCTTTAAATGTTATATGAATTTTTATTTGCACATAAATAATACATTCATCTTGAATTATCTTTTAGGATGCATCCACATGACTTGCAGTACTTCATAGTATACATTTTCAGCTTAAAGTTGCCTTATTCTTAAAAATTTATTGCTGATTTTGCTCAAATGCAGCGATAAAAAATTATAATATTAAATGGTCAATTCTTCAAATTCTAGCTCGTTCCATATTGCTCAAAGTCCATTTTGGATTTCTCCCTTTCCATCTCTAGTAAGTTCATATTTTATTTATATTTCGATTATCTAATTGTTTTTTTTTTATCCATGTCAATCTGAATAAAAATGTATCCAAATTTGCAGAACCTTGATTTAGAATTGATTTCAGATGCAGAAAATATTCCACTAGTGCAAAAATGTTGGAAGCTCTTATCAGGAGCAACATACCGCAAGCAACTGGTAGATGAAAATGGACAACTACTTTACCCTGACATCTTCCATCTGCAATCCTAGGTCAACGATGGTAATAATTGTTTGGTATAATGTAATTTGAACAAACCAATTTCATTATGCTTACTAATATCATCGATGTACTAATGCTTAATATTTTTGAAATTACGATTCTGATGATGAACGACCTACCTATCATCTTCCGTTGCACCCCACTACAATGTCAAATCAAGAGAAGGCTGCAATAAGAGCACAACTCGGAGATGAAGCATACCGAGAATGGTTGAATCAACCACCTATTCAATTCCCACTGCGTCCAGATTCACCAATTAGGAATGATTACAATAATAGTAGTTCTTCACAAGTTGGTAATGGAGTCAATCAAATAGAGGTTGGTATGGATGATTATTTACGGGATATGTCTGCCATGGAGACAATGTTGTTAGATGTATTCCAGAATAATGAGCTAGGAGATGATGCTGATATCACTGATACCTTTTTAGAAAGCCCGACATCTACTTCCACCACCCCTCTTTGGACCTAGCTGGTCAATGTCTACCCAAATGGGGACAACAATGTTACTGTACAACTTGAAAGCAAAGTTTGGCATGTCAAACACATGTTTCTCGACAATATTGAGGTAACTGACCATAAAGTCCCTTATATTTTGAGAAATTGTATTACACAATCGACATTAAAAACGAACGATTTTATGAATGTTAAATGACATTGTACATTTTTATTTCCCACTAACCGTAGGTTATTCAAACATAAGGTTCTTTCAAGTGATAATGTCTTGTCCAGTAGCCACGAAGAGGCAAAACAAATGTTGAAAATGTTGGGTGTTGAGTACATATCATATCATGCATGTCCAAATGATTGTATTCTATATAGAGGAGAATATGTAGGCGAAGAGATATGTCCGAAATGTGGGCATGACATGTACAAATCAAATAAAAAGGGTAAATTACATGGTCCTCCTCATAAGATATTGAGGCACATGACTATAATCCCAACTGTTCAAAGGCTCTTTCGTTGCAAAGAATTAGCTATGTTGCAGGGATGACATGCCTCACATAGAAGTGAGTCCAGAGTTATGCGAATCCCAACAGATTCAATAGCCATGAAGCATATAGAGGATACATGGCCCAAAAAATTAAAGGATGAAGTACGAAGTCTAGGACTCAACATAGCTATGGATGGCGTCAACCCATTTTCCCTCCAAAACATCAACTATTTTGTTTGGCCCGTAATAGTGATCAATAACAATATACCCCTATGGTTTTCTGTGAAGAAAGAACATCTTATGTTGGCTCTTATAGTCCCTGGTAGAATACAAGTGAAGAATATGGATGTCTACCTACAACCATTGGTAGACGAATTGAAGGAATTATGGGAAGGGATACATGTATATGATGTATTAAGACCCATTGCAACAAAGAGGTGTTTTACGTTGTATGAAATATGTGCTTACACCACACATGATTATCCATGATTATGATTTTGCTTTGGTAAATTACATTTTTATTGATTTGTTTATATATGTAACAATATTTTTTGGAATATTTAATTCGTTGCGATTGTTATGATCTTCAATGCTAACGTGCTCTGTATACATTAATAATTTCACATGTCTTGTAACAAAAGGGTATCATGGTTGTAAATGTTGTGGACCTTCTTTGAAGGCTAGGTGGGCCAACCACCTATGAAATCTAGTGTAACATTGCTTCATGGTATTCCTCCCAAAACAACACCCTTACAGAAGAGAAATAATCACTTTCAACGGTAAACCAGAGAGAACCCAAAGGCCTGCAATAATGATACCAACATAATGGCTTAGAGCATATGAGAGAGAGAATGAGAAGGAGATTACATAAATGTTCGATTCAAATGGGGAGCCTATGTTCAATGATCCAGAATTCTTCGACACCTATGTTGAGAAATTTCCCATTGGGATGAAAAATAATTCTATCTTTTATGAGCTCCCATATTGAGAGCATCTTAAGATTGCCTACTTACTAGATCCCATGCATATATTTAAAGATGTTTCATCTTCTGTATAAAGGAACATATCATTAAAAGAAAGTGACACATTGGCTATTATGAGAGATCTTATTTCTTCAAAAACTAAAAGAAACATTGGCCAAGACAAGAAAGTAGAGAAGAAGCTGGTCCCTCTTGGTTTTTCAAAGAAGGTGATGTCCCATGGGTTTTGAAGAAATATGATATTTCTTTGAAAAATGAAGTTATATTGGGTGTGAAGGTGACTTATTTATATGGGTTTTTACTATGGCGCAACTTCACTGTGGAAGACCATTTGTCGGGGTTGAAATCACATGACCATTAGAACCTTCTAAGAGTATGTATGTCAAAAACATGATTTTATTATTTGTTTGAATTTTTATGCCATGAGATAAAACATAATTAATTTTGTATGTGTTTACTTTGTAGTGTCATTATCCTCTTCTTGTGCATGTGTGTGCGATCCATGAATTCCCTTACGACCTATGACGTGCCATATATAAGTTATCTACATTTGTATGTTGGATCACATCAAAGGAGATTCATATGGCTAACATTCCACGGTGGCGTCAAGAGATAGATGAGATTGTTTGTATGTTTGAGAAGGAACTGCCAACAAGTTTAATGGACTTGCAGGTTCATCTTCTAATTCACTTAGTAGCCGAGGTTGAATTAGTTGGAGTGGTTTTTTGTCGTTGGATGTTCTTCTTAGAGAGGTACATGAATAAATTGAAAGGATTTGTTCGACAAAGGGAAAAACCCGAGGGGTCTATGGTAGAGGGGTGCATATTATATGAGTCTTTCTATTATGCCAGTGAGTACATCAAGAAGATCGACAACACACCAGGTGCGGTGATTTGGGACAATGAAAGGGATGAAGACAAAAGAGAAGGGGAACTTCTCCAAACAAATAGAAAAATATGTTTGACAAAGAGTAAGTGACTTATCGTTTGTCAAATTCTACACAATAGCTATTCACACTAAACTTCACAATGTATATTTTGATATCATACGTACTATATGTCGGTTTGATTTCATGAATATATACATTAAAGAATTCAGAAATTGATGCCATCAATAAATTCATTCTTTACAATTTTGAGGCAACACATGCATGGGTTGCATTGTACGAACATAAGAGGAGGAAATGGGATAGTGACATGAAAGAATTCAAACGATTGAATGGTAGAAGCATGACTTATTTTGATCATTTAAAAGAAAATATGCCAATGATATGCCCCAACAATTGGGTTGCTGACTAAGTCAGAGAGAAATATGGTGCATCCAGTCGTTACCCGCCTGCTAAAGAGGATGCACTAAACATAGGGATTGGGTGTAACAAGTCGGTAATAATCTCATTGTGTAAATTTTTAAATTCATAATGCACCTTTGAATTGTAACATCTATATTTATATTTTATTGGTCGGGTTATTAGACACATGACACTATGATTTTTTCACCTTTTTATAGGTGCATTTGTTCTCATCTATGTGGGCATATGGACATCATTTTCGCACAGAGGATGTCGCTGATGGATGCATGACACAAGACTGCGGAGTGGAAGTTGAATTTGGCCAATCTAGTCATGCTAGCCACCACGATCAAAACTTGATACGAGGGAAGTTATGATACGTTGGAAAGATACAATAGATCATTCGAGTGGACTTCTCTTCTTTCTAATGTGTTATTTTTAGGTGTAAGTGGTGGGACACCTTTGATCGGAATAATGTAAAGAAATATTGCGATAGTAGGATGATATGTATCAATTCTAGAAAAATGTGGGATAAATCTAAGGAGCCTTATGTTTTCCTAAAACACCGCAACCAAGTGTTTTTTTACCTAGATATGTTGGATATGGATTGGTGGTTCATATTAAGGCACGACCTTACATCAAAACATATTTTTGAAAACAACAATGTTATCATGTTAAGCGAGGAAGATAATTAGGGTGATGAAAAGAGAGAGTGATATGTACATGTTTTATTTCATAATTTATACTATTGTATTTTTTTGTTATCTTTATTTCATTAATTATATTGTTTTTTATTCATCTTGTGACAAAGGAAATAGAAAGTTAATTATAACAAATCTTTGAATATTTTTAGTTGGTTAACAGTTAGTTTGATGCATAATGTGTTTGTCTTTCAAATTATTTGTGATTGAATGGAACAATTGATTGAAATATAATTTTATATTGTTATTTGAAGATATTTATATGTTGTTGCTTGTTTAATATAAAATTTAAGAATTATTTTCCTGATAAAGTAGTAACAACTTGTTTTTAGAAAAATTTTGCCAAACATTTTATAGATGACAATTTATATAATTAATAATATTCACAAAGTTTTTTACACTTAAAACTAAGTATTTCCAATCGTGAAATCTTGAAAAATATAAAACCAGTTGAACTTTTAATGGGATATGAAATTTTACTTTCTCCATATAAATTTTTATGATGTTGAAACCACTCTCAAACATTTTGGAACAATTAATGGCAATGCTAACATTTAACTAAAATAATAGAAAATTCTTTTCCTTGTAGGAGAAATATGTGAAGTTTGAAGTATTTAAGAATTTAATATTACCAATAATTGTCAAAATATACATCTGAGATTTTATTTTTTTTCTTCAAAAAGGCCTCAAGTTGTTAGAAGATTGATCCTTTACCAACATGTTATTGAAGCATTGAGACCTAAAAAGGGCTTTCCAAAACATTGTTTCATTGTCACAATGGTGTTAGAATTCTGATGTGTCGTGAATGTGGCATTTATCCATTTATTAACAATCCTCTTACCCTTGGACACACTCAAACACTTGTATAAAGAACTTTTGTTAGTGATATGAATTTGATCCTTAAATCTCTTAGGGAAATTTTAAGATTTTCATTGTATCTCCTTGCTTAAGCATTTGAGTTATGAATATTTTAAACCATGCATGAATTATATATATATATATATATATATACAACGACATAATAGTACAACCTTTTTGATGATATGTTAACATGATGATTCAAAAACTGAGTTTATGTTCATGTATTTTGTATATTTAAAAGTAAGATTATATAAAAATGTGGTTTATAATTTAAAAATTAAATTTCTAACACGTTTTTAAAGAACATATTAATGTGATACCAGTTTAAAAATTAATAACTAAGCTTACAACGACATTAATGTGAAGGAAATATAATTGTTAGATTGTGAAGATTTTGAAAGATCATTTAACAAAAATAAACATCATAATGATAACCATTTAACAAACATAAACATCATCTAAAATACACATTTAAATTCACTAACTTCATCTAATTATATATACCTCTATCACACATAAACATCATTAATTAGCTAGCTGCACACAAATCTAATAATCTAACATGCCATCATAATTGTGATCACATCTAACAAACCACAAGCATTGTCTAACATCATCATCACACACATCTAACAAGCATCATTTAACATACACATCTATCAAACACATTTAACAAACATATATAACATGACCTAACAATGTACACATCAATATCAACATATAAATTAATTAAATACATCATCACGATCAAAAAGAAAAATACACATCTAATGAACACTGTTATAACATACATATCTATCAACCACAATTAACAAACATATCTAACATGAACTAACAATATACATATAAACATCAACATATAAATTAAGTACATCAACATGAACAAAAAAAATGCACCATATATATATATATCTATCTATCTATCTATCATGAGCAAGTCAAATCACTGTTATAGCATATCTGGTCTAATTGATGTGATAGTCATATCTACAACAATAGTGGAGGCCTGGTCTGTAGTAGAAGATGATGGATGGTCATGGGGAAGTGGAAGATCACGTGGTGGAGGAATAGGTGCTGCTTTCTCATCTGGGTGAGGTGAAGGAGGAGGAGGAGGACGTGGAGAAGGATCACGACCACCCTCATTATTCAATGGGGTACATTATGAACATGTAATGGAGGAAGAGTGCGTATCATAAAAAACCCTCCTCGCTGCTAGTAGCATGGTAGCTCTGACGATATGACACATAAGAGGAATCATATCGTGTGACATATCCCTCCAAAGCTCCAAGAGCATATGATTTTCCTTGATATCTCGCATCAACATGGGGCAGACTCCCACCTCAACCAAAAGTGCACATAGTCGATCACCCAACTCGAACCCAAATCTAGTATTCGGCCTATGACGCATGTCGCCCGATATCTGCATTAGAGGACCTTGACCCACCGTAACCTTGGGAATCTCCTCATCCACATATGGTGGGGGATGAGGCACATCCCCAATGAACGTGCCAATATCTGCAAAATATATAGTACACAACAATAATTAGACAGTTTCATTAAACAATTTAATAAAATAAGTTAAAGAACGTGTAAGAATTAATTTTATTCTAATTAAGTAAGACAATAAAATGAAACTAGATTAATTTAAAAAAAACACTAATATTATCTCTAACATCTGGTGTCTCCTCTGGTGTGAATAGGATGTTCAGACATCCTCTCCAATCCAATCCCGCGTAAGGACACGACACCATCACGAACATGTGATTAGCCTTACTGGCTAGTAACCCCAGTGTGCCAGTGGGAATCCTGGTCGAAAACTCCGGCTGACCCCTCTTGGGCATCATCTCGCCCCACATGTGCATCCACACATGAGTCAACGACCTAGAAGGTCGACAGAAAAAAGTAGGTCTCGTCTCTGGAAACCTCTAAAAAAAATAAACAAAACAACTCTGAAGCAAAAGGGAAGTTCGCCCTCCCATGTATCATAACATGACATCTATCTAGAACTATACAAAACCGTTGCAAAAAATGACAAACAATCTAATACATCGTGGCCTTTGTACCAAAGAATCAACATAATACAAAATAGTGAAACTAATGCCCTGCCCATCACTGGTAAATTGTGCAATGGTCGTCACTAACAATGAGAGGAACATAACCTCCTCTGCATCGAAAGAAGTGATTTGTAGCTGTCCACCAGACACTTGAAAATCAACGGGTGAAAGTACATCAACCACAATATATTTTGAGAGTACATAAGATGAATCTCTACTGCAACACCGACTGGGACATCAGGGAATTGGGGAAAATCCTCCCCTCTCCTAGATAGCCCAGTGATAAAGTATATATCCTCCTTAGTGGGATGGTACCACTGATCAAGACCGACAGAAAAATCTTGTCGATGGACATCCCATCGAAGGATCAGCTGCACCAAGAACTTGGAGTGCCCCTTCAGGGATGTAGCCTCCTCATAGTACTTAAGGAGGCCTACATTCCTCAAGAGGACTTGGGTCGCTATAGTAATAGGGTGAGGGTACAAATCCCTCTTCCTCTCCCTTACCTCCCAATCCCGTACAACATTGTACAAGTCTACCCTCTCCTCCTTCTCCTGCTGCTGCTCTCTCTGTTGACATCTCTGCATGATTAACATATAAAATATGTCAGCCTCATACATAAAACATAATTTTTTTTAGTAAATGATAAATTTATTTACAAATACGGAAAAATAAATTTCTTCAAATAATAAGGAAATTTCATTACCGATGCGCCCACAAAATAGTCAAGCACCACCCGTGGTGTGTATCTTACTTGTGAGCACCGTCTACGGTGCACACATGTAACATAACTCACCGTATAAAATTTGTTATATTATTTTATGTGGTACATTGTATAACCTCACCGCACCGGTGCATTAAGGTTAACCGACGCACTGCCTAAAATAATAAAAACTTAAAATCCTAAAGCATCGTAAAACCATCTAAAACAAAATGTTACTACGATGCGTAGCCTTTCCTGACATGCACCGGTGTGTTGCAGGAAATATGACATAGCCCACCAACAATTTTTTAAAAATTAATAATTACGATACTTTGACATTTAGGTTCTAATTTTTTACGGCGGTGTGTTGGGTAATCCTTAATGCACTGGTGCATAAGTTTACGAACACACCACATAAAATATTTTTTTTGATTCATGCGGTGCGTTATTTAACATAAATTCCCGATGCGTTAACATTATTTTGACGCACCGTGAAAAATCAATTATATTATTTTAGGCAACGCGTTAATGTACCCAACGCACCAGTGCATAGTTTTTACAAATGCATCGTTGAAAAAATTAAGAATGGTATTTCGGTGCACCCTGTAAATTTTCAGGGTGCACCATCCGCGGTGCAAGCAGAACGACTTGTACGCACCGCGCATAATTTTTTTTTTAATAGTGGAAATTTAATTGCATTTTAAATTTTAATTTGCTAAAATTTCAAGTTATAAATAAATGAAGACATTGCCTGGAAATTTCCTCGTTAGGGAGGAATGGTTGTTACATAGTCCAAAAAACCAATTTTCTCACCATTTGGATAAATTCGAAATCCACACATTGAGAAATGAATGGAAGGAAGATAAGAAAGGGAAACACCGATGGCAGGGTGCTTCAGAGAGGCAAACGTTGCACCGGTGCTTGAGAGCTCTACAACACTGAAAAGGGTAAAAATAATTTTTTACAGCCGGTAATTTTTTTTATTTAACCCTGTTACGGTGCACCATTTTTGAGAGCATCAACATTATTATTTACGTCCACTAAGGAACGTAGTATATTTTTTTGTAACACAACGTAGTATATTTTTTTAAAAAATAACGCTACCACGGTGTGCCATTTTTGAGAGAAACGGTGCACGCTGGTGCACTAGTATTTAAGTAGCACACCAGAGTATATATATATATATATATTTAAAATAACCCTACCACAATGTGCCATTTTTGAGAGCAACGATGCACACTAGTGCATCAATATTTACGTATCACATTGGAATATATATATATATATATATTTAAAATAACCCTACCATGGTGAGCCATTTTTGAGAGAAAAGGTGCACATCGGTGTGTCAGTATTTAAGTAGTGCACCAGAGTATATATATTTTTAAAATAACCCTACCACAATGCACCATTTTTGAGAGCAAAGGTGCGCACCGGTGCGTCAATATTTAAATAGCACACCAAATTATATATATTTTTAAAAATAATCCTATCACAATGCGCCCTTTTTGAGAGAAATGACACGCACCAGTGCATCAATATTTAAGTAGCACACCGGAGTATATTATTTTTAAAAATAATCCTACCATGATGCACAGTTTTTTAGAGAAACGGTGCGCACCGATGCATCAATATTTAAGTAACGCACCAGAGTATATTTGTTTTTAAAATAACCCTACCATGATGTGCCATTTTTCAGAGCACTGGTGCATCCGTAGTAGAAAACACATCGATGTGTTATGTATTTATAAAAGCACCGTAAAAAAACATTCGTTAAAATCTTCGCCCACTTGCCTCCACTAGTGTCCTCTGCTATAAACAAAATTTTGGGCTATTTTTATAGGGGATTCCGCCAAAACCTCCACTAGAGGTTATTTTCCTTATAGTGTAAAGAGGATTCAAGGTCCTCGAATCAAGGCAAGAAGGACTTGAGCCACATCAAGTGTTTCAAGTGTTAGAAACTTGGATACTATGGTTCTTACTGTCTTGAGAAGAAGAAAGGGAAGGGAAAACCACAATAGTAGAAGCAATTTGTAGGGAGTGAATAATCCTTTGCCGTAGTGGATTAGCTTGCATCTAATTTGGAGACAACCTTCTCCATGGTATCATGCCTTTGATGTAACACAATGTCTAGTTTCATATGGTATGTGGATGGTGGAGCATCAGAGCATCTTGACATATGACCTTCAACAAGAAGGCCTTTGGTGGACTTCAAGCACTTGAGGCAGGCATACAGTTAGAGGTTGGTGATGATGCCACGTTTCTAACAGTGAGTGTGGGATCCATCTCATTTCAGATTCCCTCATGTGATGTTCTCTAGGTTAGTGGTGATTTATATGTACTTGGTTTGACTAAGAATCTACTTTTAGTTTTAGTGATGAGAGACTTGAGATGTATTATTAAGTTTGATGATCGATAAGTCATCATCTCAAGGAGATACCCAGATCTTGGTTGAGTATTGGCCAAAGTTATTTGAGAGGGTGGTCTATACATGTTTCTAGTGGATTAAATGAGATCCCTAGTGCATGACAGTCACGACTTGTATAAGCTTTGGCACACGAGGCTTAGTCACTTGCACTAGAGAGCATTGCCTATCTTGAAGGATTTGGTGTAGGGTCATTGTATTTTAAAATCGTCAAGGAAGAGGTGTTCAAGGGTTGTGCACTCAAAAAGAATGCCAATACTACTTTGCCAAGTAGTGTGCATAGGTTAAGAGCAATTATTGAGATAATACATTCAGACATATGTGGACCCATGAATTCAACTTAACTATTAGGTAATATTTATTGCACCAAGAGGCACTCTATATCGTATAATGGGGGAGATGTTGTAACATTACGTTACATTAAAAAATTAAAAAAAATACAAGTCGAATCAATTACACTTTAATATTATACCTAATATAAATTAACATATTAATCTCTCTCTCTCTCTCTCTATATATGCGATTGGCAGAATCAACATCTATACCGGTTCATACTCGCATGACACGTGGTCAATTCTGACCACTACCACTATAACCTCGAGGTGTACCCATGAGGCCCCATACGTGGCACACAAGTTAGGTTGGGGTTTCAAACCAGTGACTTCACACAACATAGTGCCTTAACAATACACCCCATCACCGATTGCTCTACACCTTGAGGGCTATATAGATTATAAATATATATTAATAATATTTAATATAGATTATAAATGTATTATAATAATACATTACGATTATGTCATTTTTATAATTAATATAAATATTATATTAATATTATTTAACATAATATAATATATTATATTATGGTAAACGATCCTAGATCCATCTTAATCATTTTCGAGAGGAATCAAATCTCTCGAGGTGCAAACCTTTCCTCAAGTTTTGCACTCTAAAATAGGTTTTCACCTCGAGAGATTTGATTCCTGTCAGTGCTTGATAGGTTTGGGGTTAAGATGGATCTAGGTTGATTTTATTTCATTTATTGATGATACCTCTTAGAAGACCTAGATCTACTTCATGAAGGCCAAAGATGAGGTATTCAAGAAGTTTCAAGAGTTTAAAACTCTTGTAGAAAATCAAAGAGGTAAGAAGGTTAAAGTGTTGAGATCAAAACATGGAGGAGAGTATGTCTCCAAGGAGTTTGAATTTTTTTTGCAAGGAAGTAGGGATCCAGAGTGAGTTGATAGTTCCTTACAACTTGCAACATAATGGGTTTGCAGAAAGGAAGAATAGGTCCATCATAGATATTACCAAGGCAATGATCCATGACCTATATATGCCCATGTGTCTTTGGATAGAAGCATGTTGCACAATAATGTACATTTTGAATAGGTGTGTACCTAGGATATGGAAGGACAAATCATCGGAAAAATATTTTACTTTTAAGAAACTAAGATATCAGATGTCCATGGTTTTGATTGTCCTATATATATTCATATTCACGAGGAGAAAAGAACTAAGTTGGAATCCTCTAGTTTGTAGTGTATTTTTGTGGGATACATTGAGACTTTTATGGATCACAAAGTTTACATTCCGTCGAAGTGGGAGATAGTTTTAAGTTGAGATTTCAAGTTTGACGACAATGCAAGTTACTATAAGTGATCTCAAGAGCCTCCAAAAAATATTGAGGAGGTTGACAAGCTTGCTGCCCCAAAATAGGATCCATAGATTCAAGGTATATCAAAGTGGATCAGTTAGGTTCCGATACAAATACAAAGACAACCTTAACACCAAGTATAGAGAGGAGACCGAGGTGGCTTACATAGACATCGAAAGAGACAAAGTGATAAGGTTGGTACTTCAAAGACTTGTTTTTGGGTAAGCCATCCTCCTAAGAAGTTTCCTATTTATGTTGCACTCATGTCTTCCATTATTGATGTAGAGATTTCCAATTATAATAATTAATGAGGTGGTAGGTGATTAGATATGGTAAAGTGCCATGGTCGAGGAGTACAACTCCATCATGAAGAATGATGACCTAATTGTTCCTAGACCAAAGAAAAAATTAGTGGTTAATTCTATGTTGTTGTACATGATAAATCATGCCGCAGATGGCAGAATAGAGGAGTAATAAAGTTCAATGTGTAGCTAGAGGATTATCTTAGAGGGATGGAGTTAACTGTGAGGAGATTTTTGCTCCAATTTTCAGGTATACTTCTATCAGGGTATCATGTCTTTAATATTAGTTTTTGGCTTGAAGTTATATCGGGTGGATGTAAAGACAACCTTCCTCAATGGTGTGATGGAGGAAGAAGTATACATCGATCAATCAAAATGATTAGAGGTGGATGAATGATATACCCATGTGTTCTTGAATAAATCCCTTTACGGGTTGAAGCAAACATTGCGTGTTTGATAATCTAGGATTGATTAGTACTTACTATTTTTGGGTTTTGCCAAAACTTCTACAGATCTCAATATTTATTATTTATTTGATAGATTTGATCTTCATGTTTTGGCCCTGTATATAAATGACCTGATATGTATATGGAGTTTTGAGTAGCTCATAACAAAGTGTAAGGTAGATTTGGTATGAGAGTTAAAGATGAAGGAAATTAAAGTGATGCACTATTTCTTGTGTCTAGAGGTGTGGCAACGTTGAGGGGAAGTGTTCCTTGGACATGGTATTGATATTGCGAAGAGATTTTAGATAGAGTGTAAGCCCTTCTTGGGTCTAGAGGTGTGGTAGATTCTGTTGATATTTTGATGTAACTACAGAAGATATTCTTTTTTTATTTGTATTGGTCAAACCTAGAGAAGGTTATTGTAATATTATTGTATAAATTGGCTCAAAAGAAATTATTTTTTTGTTGTTATCCTTATTGTAAAAGTCAAAATGACCCCTGTTAGGGTTGCATCTTTTCAGGAGTCAGTTATGTGTATAAATAGAGGTCGAGTTCCTCTCATTTGTACACACACAAGTGACCTTCTCTTGTGTATTTGGAGCATAACAATGGAGTTCTAGCGCAGGAGATCTTGGTTTCTTGGTCTTTGGTATCTTGGTATTGGTCTATTTGTGGAGAGTTGTAACGTGACATTGTACCAGTTGAAGGAATCTATACCGAAGAATTGGTTTCCGGATTTTCTCCCCCACGAGAGTTTCCCATGATATATCTTGTGTTCTGTGATTGTTTATCTTTCAATGATATTATTACAAGCAATTGCTAATGAATGTTAAAGAAGATAAATGTAACTTCTAAAATAATAACATGGTATTAGAGCATGCCTAAATAGAAGATAGTTTTCATATATAGAAGACAAAAGGAGCCATGTTTCTTGATAGGAGTGGTTTCCGGATAAGGCAAGGGCACCAACAAGTGCACCGCGTATCTTTTCCCTGGATCAGATCTTCAGAATCCAAAATTTTTGATTTAGGGGTAGGATCATGTGTAGCACTTAGTACGACTGAGGCTGAATATGTGGGAGCATGTGCAACACATGGAGAAGAAGTGTGGTTTCAGAAGATGTTGTCTGGGTTATTTGGTCTCAAATTGGAGGTGACCATGAGAGTTTCTTAGGATATATATTGTGTTCTGTGATTGTTTATCTTTCAATGATCCTATTACATGAAATTGTTAATGAATTTTAAAGAAGATAACTATAACTTCTAAAATAATAACATAGTCTAGGGGAAGTGTTCCTTGGATAGAGTAAGTATGCAAATGAGATTCCAAAGAGATTTCAAATGATGGATTGTAATCCCTTAAGAACCAAATCTGATGTTGCATGCTGGTTTGGATTCAGATTTGGTAGATCCTTCCATGTATAAACAATTGATTGGATCTTTGATGTATTTAGTTGATACAAGACTTGTAATATGTTTTTGCAATGAGCGATTTGAACTAGTATAAGGTTTTGTTAAGGTAGATTCACTTCGTAGCTACAAAACATGTGATTTTTTACTTGAAGGGCACAATACATTATGGTCTGTAGTATGTAGGGGATGGTGAGTTGATATTGCATGGATTTGTTGATTTTGATTAAGCAAGGGATGCAAGTGACTGGAATAATACTTTATGTTGTTGCTTCAGTTTGGGTTGAGGAGTGATATCTTGGTTCAGTAGGAAACATAGATCAATAGCATCAAGTTTAGCAAAGGAAAAGTATTTGGCAACCAACACTACTAGTTGTGAATCCTTTTGGATTCACAAGTTGACAACAATGCTGACAATGGAAATGTTGGAGCCTATTCTGGTCCATTGTGACAACCAAAGTTGCATCAAATTATCCAAGAATCTAGTATTCCATGACTGCTCCAAGGAGATTGAAATGAGGGATCATTTTCTCAAGGACAAAGTTCAAAAGGGTACAGCTTCTCTAGAGTATGTTCAGATAGATTAGTAGGTTGTAGATATCTTGACTAAGACTTTGGAAAAGGGGAAGTTCAATATGTTCATGGTGAGATTGGGCTTGGTGGAGAATACTTTCCTCACTAGTAGGGAGTGCTAGTTTTTGGTACCTTGGAAGTGTCCTCCAACCATGGTGTATGTGTAATACAACTAGGTGCACCATACAGTGGCAACAATAACCTGACATCTGTACAACCTCTTTTATGCCACAATTTTTAGTTCCATACTTAGCATTATGGAAAATTGATTATGGAAGATAGGTCTGTGTCATAGCTGTATTACAGTTCTTGTTTTAACATCCCTAATTTAGCAGTTTGCTTTCCCACTTTCATGAAAAGTTTTTTTCCTCTCTAGTGCTATCTTGAAGGTGTTACAATGTTTTTGAGTCAAAATAATTCTCCCCTTTGAAGGAGGTTGTTGAATGCGCTGATTTTTTGTCCTACTTAAATAGATCGGTCTATGATCAGATTTGAACTTAAATAGATCGGTCTATGATCAGATTTCAACTCCCACAATTGTTCACCAATCACAACTTCTTCCATTTTCTCACACAAGCCATGCGAGAAAAATGCATAGTCTACTACACTTTCTCCATTGTAGGTATTGTAGGTGAAATTACTCGATTTCTCCCATCTAGCCAATCCATTACAAATGACTAAGTCAAATGCCCCACATAGAGTAAGCAGTTGTTCCCCACAAAGGTTGCAACTTTTGTTGTCCTCTGAAACTCTTGTCCACTTATGATTCCTTTCTACTGTAAGCCAAATGGGATTGTGGTCTTCCTTGCAACGAAGAATACTAGCTTGTCCACTTGCTATCCTAGCATTGAAATCCCCCACTATAAGGACTTCACTTAGTTGAGAGTATGGTGAAATATCATTTTTTAAGGCTGCAAAGGGGTCTTTATGGTCAAGCCCCCTTCTTTTGTAAGTTTTTGAAACTTGTGGGGAAAAATAACATGCTGCAATTCTGACGGTGTTACCATTTTATGATATTTTAAACCAAATGAATTGTTTATTTGAGTCTTCTCTTTCTGATTGAATGAGATGACCTTTTTTTTTCCTCACTAAGACTATGATACCCCCGTTTCCTTTACCATTCTCAGTTTCCTTGTTCCACACCGTGATCTTCACATACCCTTCAAACAAAGGTGTCTTCCACCCTTCATGCTCATGTGTTTCCAATAGAAAAATTATGTCTCTATCTTCTGCGATAGGTCCTAACCCAGGTCCCTGTCTCCAAGGATAACATCTGCAGTTCCAATAAACTAATCTTAAGGAAACCTGGGTGTAATATGATTACTATTTGTTTGGGCCTACAAGACTCAAAGTTGAGTCTTCACCCCTATCTGTCCATACTAGCCTTGTTGCATAGTTTCCTGCTAATGAATTTGCTGTCACTTCTTAGCTATTGCCTTGCTGTCCTATTTTTGAATGAGGAATGAAAAAGGCAATCACAACTTTTCCTTTGAACAACCATGCCCTTTTTCCCTCATCCCTTGATGTCTTAACCTTTGAAATATCTTCCCTTCTTTCCTCTTGTTGTCTAATAGTTAAATCTTCGTCTAGAAAAAAACGAGAGCCCCTCAGGAGTTGCTTCTTTCTTAGGAGAACTTGCTTGTCCCGTATGCTTGACATGATGAATTTTATGGGCCTAACTCTCTCATCACTGGGTTTACCCCCCCTCCATGCTTGACAAATTCGACCTTGCCAAAGCAACTTGTCCTTCAAAAATTCACTTGCAAGATCGAGAGTACATTCCTTTTTTCCATACTCTCTCACACCTTTGATAATTATGTTTGCTGCTCTTACTTGTCTTTATTTGATTTCTCTATCTTGCATGCCATCCCCATGCCTGTTTGTTTCTTTTTCCATACTAGTAGAATTACTAAGAATTTGTGTCTAAGTTTTGGAATGTTTTGTAAGATCTCTTTTCTCTTCATCCATTGCTTTTGTTCCCTGGGTGTCTGCTTGTTCAATTGTTTTCCCTTCAACTTTGGATGTTTTAGAGTTCATCTCCTCTCTAATTTCCACCCATAATTTTCCCTGATTTTCTCGACATCTTTCATGCCTTGCCATTCATCCTTTGCTGCTAGAAGGGCTTGTTGCAACAATGTCACTTGACCTTTTAAAAATTTATTGTTTTCTGCTAAGCCCCGATTTTCTACTGTCAATAGCTGGATTTTAAGGTCTCTCTCATGCTCTTTGACTTCCAAAACCTCCAATCTCCTCTTGGAATTTAGTAACTCTTGCACATACAGGTTAGGTGACCAGGTAAGAGGTGTGGATGTGGGACTGTACAATGCATAATCACTGCTGTCTTTAGTCCCGTTGTTGCTACCCCCTTGCAAAAGACGCTTGTTTGACAGTATATTACGGAGGGCCAATTTTTTCCTTGTCTGCTCCCATTTTAAACGATCAACTCTACGTTTTAAAATACCCCAAATTTGTTTAGCATTGACCCAAGCCCACTTCCTTATTTTGCTTAAAGAGGCAATTTTCACTTGTCCTAAATGGTTTGTTTCCCCAGATATAGGCACCTCTTGCCCATTTTTTATGTGTGTTGAATGTATTGTCAATGACATAGGGGACAAGAAGAAACAAAAAAATAAGGTTAAGGATCAGGACAATACATGTCTGTCTATTGGGGACAAAGGATTGAAAACTGTTCCACTGTGCCCTTACTGTTCCCCCACTTGCTATCTCTATTCCTGTCGCTGTCCCTGTTCCCTCAGATAACCCTGTTCTCTAACCATCGTTATCCCTGTGTCCTCGTTCCTTTCTATTCCCGATTGTTCCTTGGTGTCAGCGCACTTTCCCCTCTGTTCTCGAAATTACAATCCATGTCAGCGTACTTTCCTTTCCGAATTCAATGTTTGGAACCAAGGATCCAAATGTGAGTGAGGATGCATGAGAGTGTTTGAGTGCCACCTGTGGGAGTTACGTGAAAGAGGGGAGGAACACATAATAACTCACGTTCTATGGTTTAACAATTAAGAGATATAGAGGGGGTAATATGAGGGAAAATGTGCATGCATGAGAGGGATAACATGGACATGAGGGGGTGACTCATGTGGAAGGAAAGAGGACTAAGGGAGATGTAAAGGGAAGCATGCATGTGAGGGATAAGGTGGATAGGGAGGTATCGTATGGGAGAGTGCAAGTGGATTAAGGGACCCACACACAAGTGGAGGAGATGGTGACATGAGGGAGTGGCGCATGGATCAAAAGGACGGATACGTTATATTAAGTCATGCACTCTTTTAATTACTTTTAATTAAAATGATGGGTATGTTTAAAAACAGATGTGTATTTTTAGGGAGGACATGGGGGACACACTTTAATTGATAAAGGTGACATGCACACATGGGGGACAAACTTTAATTGATAAAGGTGACATGCATACATGAGAAAGAGTGGGTATGTATAAAGGGAAGTGGAGTTAAGATTAATACACACATACATAAAAGAGCATGTATAAGTGAGGAATTAAAGTGGAAAAAAGGGATAAGACATGCACTTAATAAATGAGAGCGCATGGATGGACAAGGGAGAACATATGTACATGTGGAAAATAGAGGAGAATGGGGAAAGTAATACATATAGAATTAAAGAGAAAGGACATAGATAAAGAAGACACACCTAGTCAAAATGGGAATGTATGCATCATATTTAATTGGGATTTAATGCGCATTAATGAATAATATGACATTTAATGGACTTGAAATTCATGGAAAGTGACATTTATAGCGGGTGAAGGGAAGTTAATGGTGACTAATCCTTGATTAGGTCAATCACGTCCATGAGACTGCCACCTCATCCACATGTCCCATTTTAATTAATAATTCTTCACTTAATGCTTTTATCCTTGGAAAGTGAGAGCCCCATCAAATGATGCCAAGTAGATGCCACATATCACATTGAATTAGTGCCACATGTGGGAATTTTAACCTGCCACTTGTCACCTTTAGGGCTAACCACCCGTGCTATAAATAGAAACTGCTAAAAACATGATCCGACTCCTAAAAATAGGAAATTGTTAAATATGTCTAGGATGACTAGGAGAACACTGCCATGTATCCAATGTCTAAAAAATACATCACTAAAAATATAATATCCTTGCATGTCAATTATATCATACTCATCAGATTCAATTTTCTATGAGGATTCCAAATCCGCAATCATAATTGACATGCAAGCCTTGGTGCTCCACTTTCTAAAAGTAGAAACCTCATACATGTCACCCAGAACAGGTCCAAAAAATTTAGAATGTCTCAAGGATCAATACTGCACACTCAAAATCTCAATCTGAGGCCTGGAGCTCAACCTGCTAAAAATAGAAAGTTCTTGCATGTCGCCCAAAAAAGTGCCATCGAGCTCAGAGTCGTGCAAGGACCAAATCTGTATGCTCAATACTGTCAAATGAGGCTCCGATCATTGTCTTCTAAAAAGTAGGGTCACTTGCTATATATATAGTCTAGACATCTCTCTCAAATGCATGGGAAACCAAGCCAACTCTATCTCTAAAGCAAAAACAACCATATATCGATCATGTACCTGTCTCTGATGGGAACCAACCTTTGACTCACACAAGTGATAAACTCTGGGAACATCTCTGAATGCCAGCCTAAGTAGTATATCCTTTCTCTTAACCCTCAATATTTTCAAGGGTGAAAATCTAGGGGTTAACAAAACCCTATATGAGTTTATTTTTTATTTAAGAAGGCTCATAGTAGGTTTTTTTTATATATTTGGGTTTTGGTGTGTGAGTAGTGAAATTTTTTTTTGAGTTTTGCTGTAGCAGATATCGTTTCAGTATTAATGAGAAAGGGTTGAGGGTTGGGGTTGAGTTATATCAAGGGTTGAGTTATAAGTGGAATTGATCCAAGGATTGAATCTGCTATTTTTGTAAATCTAGATGAGCTTCTTGTGCTATTTAAGAAGGCTCAGGGTTGGGGTCTTTTATATACAGTTTTTGGTGTGTGAATTTTATGTAGTGAAGTAGTTTTCTGAGTTTCCCAGTTGCAGATTTTGTTCAAAATTAGTGAGAAACTAGGAGTTGGTTTGACAATCCATTTAGTGTTTGTTGTTATTATTTTCTATGGTATGTGTTTGTAGTTTTAAGCATTCAAAGATAGATGTTTTGATTGAAGGTTTATTTTAAATCTACTTAGGTTTTCATGAATTTTCTTTGAGTGCAAAATCTGTTTACCATGGTCTAAAAATTAACATGGTATCAGAGCGTTATTTTTGAAACCTTCTATGAATTTGTGTATGGAATGTAGGGTTTCTACCTGGCATAAGGGTTTGTCAAAATATTTCCAGGATGGGATGCCCTAGATCCATGCTTGAGAAATGAATTGTTTCATTTTGATAGGTTGTTTTATCTCACTGATATTTTTTCCTAGCAATATGTTTCACTAGTAGTAGCACGACTACATTTAGTCTCATAGACAAAGACAAATTGAAATGCCCTTCTAACTTCATTCTGCGGAGCATGATCTTTGGGATTTCATGAAGGATGAGTTTGTAGAGGCTACTGATCCCTCACAATTAGAAAAATATAAAAACTTGACTAAGACAAAGCAAGTCATCCTCGACTCAATGAAGGATCACTTTATCCCTCACATCGCCGAAAAGACCACTGGTAAGAATATGTTTGATGATCTAGTATGGGGGAGATATTGTCCCGTTACGTTACATAAAATAATATTACATAATGTAATGTTACATTTGAAAAAAAAACAAGTCGACTCAATTACACCTTAATATTATACCTAATATAAATTAATATATTAGTATTTATATATAATAATCTCTCTCTCTCTCTCTCTCTCTCTCTCTCTCTCTATCTATATATATTATAATTAATATAATCTATTAATATAATATTTAAAGAGATTAATAATATATAATAATATGGGTTAATTAATGTCCATTGGATGTAGCTTAGGTGATTGGGAGGAATGGTTGCTACCCTCCCGACCCAGGTTCAATTCCTTGTAAGTGACATGTGATGCTCTTAAATGGCTCCATATGATGATGTTGTTGTTGAGCCCCCAATATTATGAAAAAGGTCAGCCTCCCCATGTTATATAGCCTAGTATGGGGGAGATATTGTCTCATTATGTTACATAAAATAATATTACATAATGTAATGTTACACTAAAAAAAAATAAAAAAATACGAGTAGACTCAATTACACTTTAATATTATACCTAATATAAATTAATATATTAGTATCTATATATAATTCTAATAATACACACACACACACACACACACACACACACACACACACACATATATATTATAATTAATATAATCTATTAATATAATATTAAAAGAGATTAATAATATATAATTAGTATATAATAATATGGGTTAATTAATGTCCATTGGATGTAGCTTAGGTGATTGGGAGGTATGGTTTTCACCCTCCCGACCTAGGTTCAATTCCTTGTAAATGACAAGTGATGCTCTTAAATGGGTCTATATGATGATCTTGCTGTTGAGCCCCCAATATTATGAAAATGGTCGACCTCTCCATGTTCTCTCACCAGTTTTGGTGGTTTTATTGGATATGCTTGTTGATTTTTCTGGGGGGGGGGGTGGTTTTTGTGGATGTAACTGTTGATTTTTCTATATGAGATAATATGAGATTGATGTATGATCGATTGATTTATTATTACAATGATGAGTGTTCCATATATAGAGAACATATGGTGACCATCCATGAAAGGATGCGTCCCTTGGATAATAAGTAACTATTTATTATTATTATTACTTATTATATATATATATTATTTAATAATCAATAATTATATTATTAATTATTAATCTAGTAGAATGTCTTCCCGATGTTGTCCAAACAGAAACACTCCCTCTCAACGAGGGAGACATTCTGCATCATGCCAAGTTTGTCTCTGAAGTATACAAACTTTGCCCTAGACTCATGACACCTATATATTAGTCCTTGGAGATGTCTCTCTCCCACCTGAATAGAGGGGAAACTCCCCCTGCGACTCTCCCTCTGAGCCAACTAACTCTCTCTGAGATCAGGTTCATTCTGGGTCCACATGTGATAACATCTAGCATCTTGAGTCTCTATCATTCCTTGTCAAATCACCATGACTAGGACAAAGACCACACCAGGGTCATTCACCACAGGTACACCCTTGTGAGTGAATGTCAACCCGATGCTAATTGACATGTGGAACACACCTCAAGCACCTCGAGTCCATATTATTCCTTTTCATTATTAAGGAAGGACTACACCTGGGCCCATTTACCACAAGTACACCTTTGTGATAAATGCATCCTATCTCCCTTGGTTTTCATCCCAATCTAGGAGAAGGTCTACCTGATGATTACTCGGGGCATTGTAGAAAAAATTTATGTCACACATGACACTCCCATGTGGATTTATAGAGGCTACTCCCTCTAGAAACACTAGGGTCAAATCCCCATAGTGTGTGATTTCAAGGTCAACTCCCTTGGTGTTTCCTCATGTGCTCTCCACAAGGGACATTGGGCTATAAGCCCAAACACACTTATCCCTCTCAGATAAGTGTCCTCATAGATCAACTAAACTCAGTCACAAAGGAGTATGATATGGATAATGTTTGTCACACATGGCACTCCCATGTGGACTTCTAGAGGATACTCCCTCTAGAAACACTAGGGTCAAGTCCTCATGCTGTGTGACGTCAAGGTCAACTCCCTTGACATGTCCTCATGTTATCTCCACAAGGGACGTGTCCTCACGTGGTATCCATAAGGGACATTGGTCTATAATCCCAAACTCACTTATCCCTCTCAGATAAGTGTCCTCACATATCAACTCAACTCAGTCACATAGGTGTACGATCTGGAGAATGTCTCAGGAAGCTGGAAAAATCAACAGTCCCTCTCAGCGAGGGAGGCATTTTATGCCACGCTAGGTCTGTCATGGAAGTACTCTAACTTCATTCTGGTAAGGGGTTTGTTAAGAACATCAACAAGTTGCTAATCTGTAGGAAGGTACTGCACTAGTACTACCTTCTTTTGCACTATATCTCAGATGTAATGATACTTGATCTCAATGTGTTTCGATTTGTCATGAAACATTGGATTCTCTGAGAGCTTCACATAGCTCTAGTTATCACAATGAATAATGGTGGAATCCAACACATGTCAAAATAAATATGCAAGGAGCTTGCGAAGCCACACTGCTTCGTGGACTGACACACTCAATGTAATGTACTATGCTTCTTCGGTTCTCAAAGCCACAAAATTTTTTGCTACACCAGGAAACCATGGTAGATCCCAAAGTGAAGCAACACCTAGAGGTACTCTTCCTCTCCACTACTCTCCCTACATAATCAGAGTAAGTATATCCCTGCAATCTCATATCAATACTGGAATTATATCTCAGACCATGTCCAACTGTGCCTCACAGGTATCTCAACACATGCTTCACAACAATCCAGTGTGTCTATCTCGACTGAATCATAATCTGGATAAGTGCACTCACTAAATATAAAATATCTGGTCTAGTGTTAACCAAATACATCAATGATCCAATGATCTATATGTACAGGGTTGGATCAGTCTCTTCAGAATTGGAAGAAAGACACACTTAGTTTCTTCAGATTTGTCACCATTGGTGTAGCCATGGGATTGCAGTTCAATATCCCAAACTTCTTCAATATATCAATTGTGTACTTCCCCTAAATCAAGAATATCTCATCATTTCTCTGCCACACCTATAGTCCCAAGAAACAGTGCATCATACCAAGGTCCTTCATCTCAAACTCAGAGGCCAACACATACTTGCATTCAACAATAAGGCTCTCTATACCAGTGAGGAATAAATCATCAATGTAGAGGACCAAAGTCAAGGACTCACCATTAACAGTCTTGTAGTACAAGATGGTATCAACAACACTTTTTTTGAAGCACAAGCTCATCAGGTGTCCATAAATCCTCTCATACCAAGCTCGAGGTGCCTGCTTGAGTCCATACAGGGCCTTCTTCAACCTGCACACATGAGACTCCTTCTCGTGTATCATGAAACCATCTAGTTTCTCAATGTGTACTTGTTCCTCAATCTCTCCATTAAGAAAGGATGTCTTCACATCCATCTTATGTATTCTCCAACCCATGGATGCTACAAGGGAAATAATCATTTAGATATAAGTGTATCGATCAATAGGAGAAAATGTCTCCTCATAATCTATTCCCTCCACCTAAGAGAAACATCTATCAACAAATATTGCTTTGTGCTTCTTGATGCTCCTATCGGTTGTGTGTTTTGATCTTACAGATCCACTTGGAAGTCACTATAGATTTCCCTTCAGGTCTTGGAACAATATCCCACACATCATTCTTTATGATGGACTAATACTCCTCTATCATGGCATCTCTCCATACTGGATGACTAGATTCCTCCTCATAAAAGGAAGGCTCAGAATCAATGATGTAGCTCATAGATGTGGAATAGCACGAATATATCTGAGGTCTCTTTCTCTCTCATAAGCTACCATGAAGAGATGCATGCACTTCTTCCTCCTACAGAGAATAAAGAGCCCATGGAGGTCTCTTCCGACCTACCATGATATCTCTCGGAACATCAACTGGAGCTACATGATCAACGAGATCAATTGGATCAATAGGCTCAACCGTCTCCCTATGAACTACTGGAG
This sequence comes from Picea sitchensis, assembly GCA_010110895.2. Taxonomy (NCBI): domain Eukaryota; kingdom Viridiplantae; phylum Streptophyta; class Pinopsida; order Pinales; family Pinaceae; genus Picea; species Picea sitchensis. The sequence goes on along the minus strand of SNQJ01S0002325.1, from coordinate 395,488 downwards.
GGTGAGGGGGATAAGGCACCATCTCTTCTTGTCTCTCAATATCAATCTCCATGTGAGATCCTCTAGATATATTGAAGGCTACCTCCTCTTCCGTCTCTGCTCCCTTTGGATGTAGTACCGCCTCCCTTTCTCGGAGTGCCTCTACATACAATGGAACTGCTGCCATGCCTGGTTCCTCAACATCTCATGGCTAGAATCATGTACTGGGACTACTAAACCTGCTCCCTCTGAGTCTCATAATGTATTTTCCTCCTCTATTGAATCTATCACCATAGTTGTGCTACAACCGGTCTTGACTGGTTGTATTCATGATCACTGGAACTGTCTCTGCTATATGGTATGATCCAGTCCTGGAGGTATACCGCTCTTAGAGACTTCCTATCCCTGAGCATTATGTCTGGTAATGTCTCTCCTTGAAATCATGTTGGCAGGTCTTTCCCTCTATGTCTTCCTCTCTGCATGAGCCAACTGGCTCCCTCTTTCTAGGAGAACCCTGGTCCAAAATGACTACTGCCACACCAACCATGTTTTTGTTCCCTATGTCTTTTAACCATCACATTTATGGATTCTCCAAGTAGATCTCAAAACATAATATCAACTTGTTCCCTTGGGGCGGATCATGCTAAGTCATCTTGGACCATGCTTGACATATTGAGGTTCCCTCATGAAACTAATGTACAATTGAGGTTCCCTCATGGAACCAATGTCTCAAAAGAAATATTGAGGTTTCCTTGTGAAACCAATGTCTTGGTTCCTTCATCTGATCATTTGAGGCATGTCAGAATGAAGTTTACATTCCTCCTTACTAGTCCACACAGGATCCTTCGAGGATAATGTCCCATGATGTTGCCTCAAACATCAACACATTGACACAAGCTTCATGTGATCTCGACTAAGAGAGCTTGTCACTGCTTCTCATGTCCATCTTGATCAATCCATGCCAAACACTTGCGTTGATATCGCCAAATGCGAGAGAACTTGCTGCACATGCACCCATGTCCAACTCAACACAAACCGATCCCAATTAAACCAATGATAACATCCTGGTGATACTAGCTATCCTCACATTTCATCATTTCAGATGAAAATTATAGAAACAATGAAGCCTTTCTTGGAGTGTGGAATCTCACAAAACATGGGCTTGGACAACTTTAATACCATTTCCAATAAAGGAGGCGGGTATTCTGCATTGCAGAATTAGGTTGCGCAATGGGGATCAACACACTTTTGGTGGCAGACACCATCGTCAGAGCTCTAACAACTATATGCATTCTCCATTCCATCGACAATCCATCTGGAATCATCCTCACCATCACCAGGTTGGCATGGTCTCTACTAAGGCTCGACTGGACCAATGAGTGCTAGTAGCTAGTGCAATAGACAACCCTGAAACCCTCAGACATTTTCTTCAAATGAGAGTGCATCCCCTTTGAACCACACAAACTACGTCCTGCTTGTCTCCAATCGGATCACTAGCTCCTCAATTTGAGCGCTTTGATCTCATCAGTCACTCTCCCTCTTAGATTATGGGATCACAACATGGGAGATGATTCATTCGGCTAAGTGCCCAACCACACAACCAACATGCTCTCACTTTCACATTTTTCACCTCCTCGACACAAACAACAACTGCTCTCTTGGGCATGAAAAATGAGAATGACTATTGGAGGATGTCCCCTTCTCTGTAGAGCTCTCTACATAATCCACGACCCTCAAAGAGGGCTTTCTGTAAACACACCTCAATAATCTGCTTGAAATTTAGGATCCATGGATGCAATGTCTTCTCTCAGGATCTTGGGCCCTCTCGTGAGGGAGTTAGCCTAGTCCTCTTCTGATACCATCTTGATTTTTCTATATGAGATAATATGAGATTGATATATGATCGATTAATTTATTATTACAATGATGAGGGTTCCATATATAGAGAACATATAGTGACCATCCATGAAAGGATGCGTCCCTTGGATAATAAGTAATTATTTATTATTATTATTACTTATTATATCTATTATTTAATAATCAATAATTATATTATTAATTATTAATCTAGGAGAAAGTCTTCCTGATGTTGTCCAAACATAAACAATAGTGAGTACCGGTCTTCAGAGCCGTGAACCACATGAAAAAATGGGTTAATTAATAATATATATATGTGTGTGATTGGCAGAATAAAAAATTAGTCGGGCTCGTACTCGTATGACACGGGGTTGATTTTCACTGCTACCACTATAACCTCCAGGTATACTCATGAAGCCCCATATGCGGCACACAAGTTAAGTCAGGGTTTCAAACCAATGACTTCACATAACAAAGTGCCTTAACAATACACCCCATCACCGATTGCTCTACACCCTGAGGGATATATAAATTATAAATATATATTAATAACATATAATATAAATTATAAATATATTATTTATATAATTAATATAAATATTATATAAATATTATTTAATATAATATAATATATTAAATAAAAATATAATATATATATATATAATATATTATATTACGATAAACCAACCTAGGTCCATCTTAATCAACACCGAGAGGAATCAAATCTCTCAAGGTGCAAATCTTTCCTCAACTTTTTCACTCTAAAATAGGTTTGTACCTCGAGAGATTTGATCCCTCTCAACGCTTGATAGTTTCAGGGTTGAGATGGATCTAGGATGGTTTTATATTATTTATTGATGATACCTCTTATAATACCTCGATCTACTTCATGAAGACCAAATATCAGGTCTTCTGGAAGATTCAAGAGTTTAAAGCTCTTGTAGAAAATCAAAGATGTAAGAAGGTTAAAGTGTTGAGATCATAACATAATGGGGTTGCAAAAAGGAAGAATAGGTCCATCATAGAAAATGCCAAGGCAATGATCCATGACCTAGATATGCCCATGTGTCTTTGTATAGAAGCATGTTGCACAACAATGTACATTTTGAATAGGTGTGTACATAGGATATTGAAGGAAAAATAATTGGAAAAATGTTTTACTTTTAAGAAACTAAGGTATCGATTGTCCGTGGTTTTGATTATCTCATATATATTCATATTCACGAGGAGAAAATAACTAAGTTGGAATCCTCTAGTTTGTAGTGTATTTTTGTGGGATACATTGAGACTTCTAAGGCTCACAAAGTCTACATTTTGTCTTAGTGGGAGATAGTTTTAAGTTGATATGTCAAGTTTGATGATGATGCAAGGTCCTCTAAGTCTCAAGAGCCTCCAACAAATATTGAGGAGGTTGAAAAGCTCACTACCCCAAAATATGATCCATAGATTCAATGTATATCAAAGTGGATCAGTTAGGTTTCGGTACAAATACAAATACAACCTTAACACCAAGTATAGTGAGGATATCGAGGTGGCTTACACAGACATCACAAGAGACAAATTGAGAAAGTTGGCACTCCAAAGACTTATTTTTGGGTAAGCCATCCTCCTAAGAAGTTTCCTAGTTTTGTTGCACTAATGTCTTCCATTATTGATGTAGAGCCTTCTAGTTATAAGAATTAGCGAGACAATAGGTGATTAGATATGGTAGAGTGCTATAGTCGAGGAGTGCAAATCCATCATGAAGAATGATGACCTGATTGTGCCTAGAGAATAGCATAAATTAGTGGTTGATTCTAGGTCAATGTACATGATAAATCATTCCGCTGATAAAAAAATAAAGGAGTACTAGACTTCAATGTATATCTAGAGGATTCTCTTAGAGGGAGGGAGTTAACTATGAGGATATTTTTGCTCTAATTTTCAGGGATACTTATAATAGGGTATCATGTATTTAACATTAGTTTTTGGATGGAAGTTATATCGGAGGGATGTAAAGACAATCTTCCTCAATGGTGTGATGGAGGAAGAAGTATACATCAATCAATTGAGAGTATTTGAGGTGGATAGGTGATATACCCATGTGTGCTTGAATAAAACCCTTTACGGGTTGAAGCAACATTGTGTGTTTGGTGCTCTAGGATTGATGAGTACTTACTATTTTTTGGTTTCACCAAAACTTCTATAGATCCCAATATTTATTATTTATTTGATAGATTTGATCTTTGTGTTTTGGCCCTGTATGTAAATGACTTGATATGTATAGGGATTTTTGTGTAGCTCATAGCAAAGTGTAAGAAAGAGTTGGTATGAGAGTTTGATATGAAGGACATTAAAGTGATGCACTATTTCTTGTGTCTATAGGTGTAGCAAAGTGAAGGGGAAGTGTTCCTCAAACATTTTGTTGAGATTCTGAAGAGATTTCAGATGGAGTGTAAGCCCTTCTTGGGTCTAAAGGTGTGGTATATCCTTCCATGTATAAACAAATGATTTGATATTTGATGTCTTTGGTTGATACAAGACCTAATGTATGTTTTGTAATGAACAATTTGAGATAGTATATGGTTGTGTTAAGGTAGATTCACTTCGTAGCTACAAAACATGTTCTTTGTTAATTGAAGGGCATAATACATTATGGTTTGCAATATGTAGGGGATGGTGAGTTGATATTGCATAGATTTGTTGATTTTGACTGGGTATGGGATGCAAGTGACTGGAATAGTACTTTAGGTTGTTGCTTAGATTTGGGTTCAAGAGTGATATCTTTGTTCAGTAGGAAGCAAAGATCAATAACATCGAGTTTAACAAAGGAAAATTATATGGCAACCAACACCGCTAGTTGTGAAGCCTTTTGGATTCACAAGTTGACAACAATGTTGACAAGGGGAATTTTGGAGACTACTGTGGTCCACTGTGACAATCAGAGTTGCATCAAATTCTCTGAGAATCTGGTATTCCATGACTGCTCCAAGGAAATTGAAATGAGGGATCATTTTTTCAGGGACAAAGTTCAGAAGGACAAAATTGTTCTAGAGTATGTTCAGATAGATTAGCAAGTTGTAGATATCTTGACTAAGACTTTGGAAAAGGAGAAGTTCAATATGTTCATGGTGATATTGGGCTTGGTGCAGAACACTTTCCTCGCTAGAAGTGAGTGTTAGGATTTGGTACCTTGGAAGTTTCCTCCAGCCATGGTGCATGTGTAATATAGCTAGGCACACCATACAGTGGCAACAATAGCCTAACATCCGTACAACCTCTGTTAGGCCACAATTTTTAGTTCCCCACTTAGCATTATGAAACATTGATTATGGAAGATAGTTCTATGTCATAACATGACTGCAGTTCTATTTTTATCAACCCTAATTTATCAATTTGCTTTCCTAGTTTTGGGAAAAGTAGTTTTACATAATTAGTTGCTTTTCTATTTAGGAGATTGAATTTTCAGATTTAGATTTTTTTTTTCTTTAAGTTTGTTGTTGTCTAGCTTTAGATAAAGTGCGCGAAGGAGAATTGGTCTTAAGGAGAGGGAACATATCCCAAAGAAATTATTCTCCCTGTTGGAGCACTCTATCAAAGACATTTATTTCATGAAGGTTGAGAGTGGTAATCCCAAATTCCAAGGCCAGGAATAGATCAAGGGTTGAGTTATTTATGGAATTGATCCAAGGATTGAATCTACCATTTTTGTAAACCTATTAGCACACATTTCACCCTCCAAGTGAGCTTAAATAACATAAATAACAATGATAAATAAGATGTTAATTCAAGGAGATAATTACCCAAGTTGTCACAGGAAAGCCTCCTCTTCATTCAGGATGGTGCATGCCAACCTTAGGGGGGAGTCCCAAGGTACCGGGCTGCTGATTTGTTGACTGATTTTCTGCAAAAAAACATAAAAATTAGCAGCAAAATTTCTTTAGACAACCTATAAACACACCACCAAAGCGCTAGGAAAAATAGTTTTAAAGTTGTTTGGAGGGATCTTGTAGTGTTAACACAAGAGAGATGAAAGAAACAAGAAAATAAACCACTTACAAGATAGATAAATATCACAATAAATGGTAAGAACTACTAATCAATTTGCAAGATTAAGAATGAGATTCCAACATGAAGGAAAGTTCGTCAAAAACACAACACTTCTTTATTAAAGGCTTGCCAAAGGGTTGATTATGCCACAATAGACAAGTTCAAAATTGGTACAATGATTATCCTTTCTCAAAGATAGAGTATCTATACTAGAGATAAGGAGATAGGAGAAAGAGAATAAGTGTATGTCGCTGCTGCCAAAAATCTGACCCCTAATAATGAATAAAACACTCCATTATATAGATGAGGGGGAACATCTCTCCAAGACCAATAATAGAGGGCATGTAAAAATAGTCCAAGTCGAGAAAATCACATGAGGGAATCAAGTGACACATGAGATGGAGTGTAAGTGAAATGATATCCACATGTGTTAACTAAAAGTGAGTAAAGCACACGAGGGAGTGGAGGGATCATACTTGGAAGTAAATCTCATGTGAAGGAAGCACATTAAGACAAGGAATATGTACATGATTGGATGAATGTGATTGAGGACGCATGAGAGTGTTTGAGTGCCACCCATGGGAGTTACGTGAAAGAGGGGAGGTGCAATTAATAACTCATGCACTAGGGTTTAGCGATTAAGAGATGTGGAAGGGGTAATATGAGGGAAGATGCACATGCATGAGAGGGATAACATGCGCATGAGGGGGTGGCTCAGGTGGAAGGAAAGAAGAGTAAGGGAGACGTAAAGGGAAGCATGCAGGTGAGGGAGTGTGAGGGATGAGGTGGATATGGAGGTATAGTATGGGAGAGTGTGAGTGGAGTAAGGGACCCACACATGAGTGAAGATGGTGACATGAGGGAGTGGCGTATGGATCAAAAGGAGGGATACATTATAATAAGTCCTAGACTCTTTTAATTAACAGGATGGGGATATTTAAAAATAACTGCATATTTTTAGGGAGGACACAGGGAAACACTTTAATTGATAAAGGTGACATGCACACATGGGGGATACACTTTAATTGAAAATATGACATTTTTTCCACAAAAAAACTTGCTCTTTATATTAGTAAATATAAATATGTGCACCTTACATCAACTTCTTACATCAACTTCATCATAGATCTTGTTGTGCATATCTGTCTTCATTTCTAAACATAAACCATAGCCCTTTACAATAAGAAAGTACTAATAGAAGTTTCTACTTGGAGCTTTTTAAAATCACAAAATACATAATATCCTACTAAGCATGAGACATAGGTGTTTTTCAAAGGGAAAAGACCCAACATAAAACTCAAAAAAAGAGCTAAGCTGCCAACGAACGACAAATAAACAATTATATCTTGGGGTTGTCCTCCAGGATCTCCAGAAATTGAGAAAACAAAAAATGACATGCTAATTGATAATATGATATGCACACATGGGAAAGAGTGGGTACGCATAAAGGGAATTGGAGTTAGTATTAATACACACATACATAAAAGAACATGCATAAGTGAGGAATTAAAGTGGAAAAAATGGATAATACATGCACTTAATAAAGGAGAGTGCATGAATGGACAAGGGAGGGCATATGTACACGTGGAAGATAGAGGAAATGAAGAAAGTAATACCTATATGATTAGAGACAAGGATCATAGATAAAGAAGATGCACCTAGTCAAAATAGGAATGCATGTGCCATATTTATTTGGGATTTAATGCACATTAATGAATAATATGAATTTTAATGAACATTAAATGCATGAAAAGTGGTATTTATGACGAGTGAAGGGAATTTAATGGTGACTAATTCTTAATTAGGTGAATCACGTCCATGAGATTTCCACCTCATCCACACGCCCCCTTTTAATTAATCAATTCTTCACTTAATGCTTTTATCCTTGGAAAGTGATCTAAAAATGAAGAAGACTTGAAATCTTGAAATTATTTGCAAGTAAATTTTATGTGTTAAAAGCAAATGGATCAATTTTGCGACACATTAATTAAAGGATTACTCATGCAAGATACAAATAAACAACATCATAATCAATGAACATAAGCACATAAACACAACAATTGATAAAGGAGTTCACCCCTCTCTTGGGCTACATCTCCTGGTCCAGCTTCCAATGGATCA
>SNQJ01S0002325.1:359134-380256 GCA_010110895.2 Picea sitchensis | reverse complement strand
AAAAAGAGATTCTTGGCTGTCTTAGGGCAGAGAACACATGAGTTTTGCAGGTTTTAATCAAATCTGTAGGTTGTTCATAGTGTACATTTGTGAATAAGGAATATTGTAGCTGATAATTAGATAGTTGATTTGAGTTATTATAATCATAATTAGTATCTTGTATATATAATGGTTAGTATTTTATAGTTAGATTAGTGTAGTTAGTTTAGTTTGTTTTATTAGTTTCTAGTTTCCTTTATTTTAGTTAGTTTCTTGTATTTAATTATAGTTTAGTTTGTTTATTCACCTTTAGTTAGATTTCTTAGCTCAGATCATTTCTCTCTGGTCTTCATAGAAAACCTTAGAGCGGCCAACGGAGCCGTTAAACTCGTCATGGTGGTCCATTCCAAACGGCTTGGGTTATTTAGACAACCCCGGACCGGTTCCACTCTCCCAGTTGACGGACGGTGATTTTCGCCCGTCAACAGTGTGTGAGCAGTGAAATAATTTTTTGAGTTTTCTAGTTTTTGAGTTTTTGTAAGTAGTGAAATATATCCACAAATCTCATTCTATTTTAAAAACAAAATATAATTCTACAAAACAAATGGACTTTAATTTTTTGCTTGACCGAATCTTTAACATAGGAAATACTAATGAACTGAACCGACTCACTATTTCTGAATAGTTTTTATGGTTTTCAAAATTATTTGCCATGTCTAGTCATGAAACCTTTGTTAGTCAAATCACTTCTATGCGACCCAAATCAGGGCAAAAAAATGGCAAAGCATAAGACACAAGGGTAACAAAGGATCAACTAAGCATTCTCAAGCTATGTTTTATGCAATAAGTTTCTGTAGCTACAATGCTTGGGTTATCACATGGCTTAAGTTACCCTTTGGTTATTTTGTAATAGAAATATGTCCAATTTCAAGCTGCAAGAGGCTTTCTAAAGATTTTTTTGTATCAAAATTCTCTATAATTTGAGTGGTGAGGAACCATCATTCATCCATCTAATAACTACATACAAACTAAAAATTGTTAATAATGATAGAGACCTCTATTTTTACATAAAACACACACACACATAGACAAAACCAATGTTAACATGATCAATAAAGATAATTCCCTCCCACAATTTCCCTCACATGTTCCACATCTCCCCTCCCTCTTATTTATATCAATCAAACCAAATCTGCCACATGCTTCCCTCTCCTTCCCAAAATAAATTCCATGCACCCTCCATCCCTCCTTTTTCCTCACCTCACCTCTATGATCAACATCATATTGGGGGAGAAAAGGAAATGAGTGTTTGGCTCACATATAATGGGATATTAATGCTTAAAAGAATTGAGTGTTTTTTCCATGGGTATCCCCATCACTTCGCCTTTAATTACAATTAAACTATATAACATAGTTTAATACTTCATCTAATTCTTGAGTGATGATGATACATGGTTGTGTATTATTATCCAACTAGATTATAATATTTATATACAACACATGCATACCATGTATTGTGTGTGAACTTCATTTTATTTTATGAATATATTATTTTCATGCCATCAAGTGCTCTCTATGTTGAGATAATATAATGGTCTAGATTTCTTAGCATTTAATTATCAATCCAGGTAAGTAAACTTATGAGACACAAGCACAATATGTGCAGAATTAGTCTTGAAATTTCCTATGAATTCCTACTAAAATTAAAACAGTAAAATACCAAACTCAAAATCAGAAATCAATTCTTATGATTATAGTCACTTAGACTTGACCGTCTAATGGTAGGGACTCATATTGCAAGAAGTCACTATGTGTGCTTAATTACAAAATCATTCTGTTTTGATCAACTAGGGTCTGAAACTAGAAAGGAATATTTCTGAGTAAAAGTGGAAGGTTAACTAAAGTAAACTTAAGCTTTTCAATCAAGAAATGAAATATGTCGAAAAAACAACTTACAAACTCAGTTCAATATTGGAGTATATTTTGTGATAATTATTGGTACATCCTAGCAGATGAATATCACTCAGTAATTTGAGTGTCTAACATCATCATCCTAAATAATTAATCACCATACTCAAAGTGACATTGTTTATAATTCAAAATTCTGCATCTACAGGAAATTATAACAACAAACATGCATTTACAAGAAATTACAAAAAATATAGAAACCTACAAAAAAATGAAGGCAATTGATGAAAGGTAATTCCAAGACAACTATGAAAATACAACACATGCCAGGGGGCCCTCCTGGCATATGTTGTTAAGGGGAAAGTCAGATTGTGTGAAAAGATTTAACACATCAAATTGTTTAGAACTCATTTGTATTCAACATGCATATAAAATCAACAGTTACAGTATATCTTGGATGATCATAACAACATTCTCTTTCTTCCCTCCACCTGTATTGTTCCTTTAGGATACATTTATACAAAAGAGTCAATAACCATTTCCCAAATCCTTATAACTAACCAACTAGATCAAAGATGGGTTTTACAAATTAAGAAAGTTGAAAATCTACCACTATAGGAAAATCAGGGAAATTTTGTTCTGGAGATCCGCTCATACAATCAATGTCATGAAATTTTTTAAGATTCTGTCTTTTCACTCATTATAAATGGACCTATTTCTCACAAAACCATGTCACAGAATTTACTTATTCACCCTGATCACTCCATAAATTGCCTATGAGTATCAATGCCTAAAAAATCTATTTTTCAAAACTGATTAGAGGAAAAATGGCTCAGATATCCATTGTAGCATTGGGCATGGTTGTTCCTTGATCTTCTGAGTCGGTTCCTTGATTGTCTAATGAGATAATCCTCGAGTTGTTGACTAACTGTTCCCTTATTTCTGGTGTTTGAATGCTATATTTTATGAACAATTTGCAAATTTTCCTGTAATGCCTGCGAAATTCCTGTAATGCTGCAGATGTTGACCGAGTGTTGACCACGTGGCTCCATACACTAAAATGATGGAAAAATAAGTATTTATTCATCTTGAGGCTTCTAGGAAACAACTTGAAGTGGAATTTATTCTTAAAACCGAGGGAAAGTACCCGAACCACCAATTCCTCTAATCACTCAAAAATACAATTAATTCCTATAATAACTGATTTTAAGGCAGTGAAATAAAAAAATTAGATTTTAATCACTATTTATAAGATAAACTAAGTGTTTTCCTTCAAATAACATGTAACTTATTTAATGCACATTATGCCATCAAGGAAGGTGAAAATGGACAAAAGTGAAAGGTGAACAGGTAAAAGTAAAGGAAAGAGAGCTGATTAAAAGGTCAAAATTGACAACCAACACTCCAGTCATATAATAAATTCATTAAGAATTCAAGTGATCAATATTAAGGCCGAGGATAAATGTCGTTTATGTGGGCTTAAGCAGTGCAAGGTGTAATTGGGGTGGTGCAACATCCACTGTCAAGAGAAATTTAATATCCATGTGGATGCACCAGAACAACAACATACATGTATGGATGGGATACACGTGGAATCTCAACACTATGATGTCTGGCTATTTGAAGCAGTGCCAGATTCACGCATATGATGTATGGTGTTGGGTAGAAATTATGTTTTCTAGGTCTCTAAAGAAACAACATTTAACCTTGGCTTCATCTAAGTACAACTAGTAATTTCATATGCATCTATAAGCATATTTATTAGTATAATTCTTTACCAACAAATCCTCTATCAACAAGGCTTTGGACTAGGGTAAAACTTGTTCGTCCGTTAAATGAAGAAAAGTAATAAGAAGTTTGGATTTTCATCAATGTCATTGTGATAATGATGGATATTAGAGTTTATATGGATATCTAAACTTTGGCATCTTCTAAGTTATGCCTTGTGTCAATTACAAAAAATACTCATCATGCAATGTTAACATAGAATTTGAACATTATCTTCTACAACACCCACTCATTATAACCATTTATTTTATTAAATATTAATGCGAGAACACAAACATATATTTTTAAAGGGGAATAATCGACTTGGACCACAAACCTACGAAGATTACCACATTAACTCCATTTATTATAGTGTGGAGTAGGTTGTCATTATTGTTTCGTCACACTATTACCTTAATTGTAGTTAATGCCACTCACATTGGGTATGGACAAGAGCACTAAACCAACATAATGATCATTGTCAATAAGTAGGGCCCAATCACAAATGCCACACACAACATATTCTACATAGGGTCGGAGCATGCCCTCCAGGTTTTCTACTTGGTTCATGTTTACAAAAACCACCTCAAAGTTCCACCATACCATAGTTTGGCGGACCACACATGCATATATCCCTCCTACCTTTCTAGCACAATATATCAAATACTTGAGAATTTTTTTTGGAAAAATATAAGGTGGTTTTTATATCCATGCATTCCTCAAAACTTAATTTTTATCGGAAGCAAGTAGTCTGTAAAAAAATATATTCTAATCTTTGTACATTTATCACGTGATTCTATTTTTTCCTTGAGAAAAAAATATTTCTGTTCACGAGGAGTGAATGTACATATTTTTGTTTGTAAGTGAACAAATTAGAGCTTATCAACTCACCCTTTCCTATTAAAAAGAGACCTAACAATCCAAACTACTTATTCCACATTTTCTACAAAATTTGGCTTATACAAAAAGTCATCATTGCATACAAGTTACAACAAATACTATACAGAAATAAAAAAATCTCAGTTTTCATATCCACTACTACAGTGCTTACTTGCTATAACATTTGATATAAACTTGTAATACAAAATCAACGAAAAATATTGTATTTGAAATTCCATGGAGTCAACCTCTTCCCCTTTCATAAATTCATAAAACCCAAATGCCCCAACTAGAAGAGTCAAGGAATCCTTAGATAGCTCATCAACTTTTCCATTAAGCTCCCTATAGATATGGCTGAAAGAGAGCCACTCAAAGGTTTGGAGAGAAAGCATAATATCCTGGAGCGGAAGACCCAATCGAATATCCGTCAATGAGACATTTTTTGTTGCCCAGTCAATGACCAGCTTAGAGTTTCCCATTATTTGTAATTTTCTTACCTCATTAATCTCCAACAAAGTCCTTAGAGCAATAAATTAAGCTCTATTATTTGTCCCTCTTCCCGGAGCATACCTAATATGGATATAGTGATTTTTCTTTAGGTATAGGACCACACCGACCCCGCAAAATAGAGGGTGGCCTTGACTGGATCCATTGAAGAATCCCCATGGGATTTCAAAGTCTAACTCATGCATACTCAGACACCTGGGACTTTTGAATTTGGGTTCAACAAGAAATTCCGTTGAGATTTTGATAATGAGGCCAACTGTTACTTCCATAAGGATGTCTTTGTTTTTTAAAATGCTTGCATTGCATGCCCACCATAAGGTATTGACCAAAATACATGGAAAACCTTCCGATTGCTTCACAGATTTATCTGTTAGCTAGTCCTTGAGGCAATCCTCTATATGTACTTTTGATCAGGAGGATTTCTAGTTGAAATTAGACTTCACGATCCTTATCGCCTGCACATCATACAAACAAAAAATGGAAACGTGATTAGGAATTTCCTCATTAGATTTACACAACGCACACCTATTTGGCCCCAACCATCCTCTTTTGACTCCATTATCCGAGGTTAAAAGCTTATTGTTTATCGCCAAACATAATGCTATTTTTCTCTTCAATGGGGCCTTTAGCTCCCATAGAATACCCCACCACCATTGTTTCTCCTCCATGAACTGTGCTTCCATAATCGCTTAGTATCCTAATTTAGTTGTTTATTCCCCTATACTTGAGTTTTGAGTCTAGCATGACACATCCTCCTCTTCTTCTTGTAACCCGATGTAGTTGGAGATTAAATTTCCAATACACTGATTCCATTCGTCTAAATCAGAGCCTACCAATCCTATGCATTCCACCAACTTCCACTCGGTCCTCCCACTGGATTGAGGAGTTTGGGATTTGGTGTCTTCTAGAATGAAAATTCCATTCAAATGAAGGCCTTGGACAAGGGGAGATTAAAGCAGATAATCATTTTCAGTGCCCATCCATGGATCTTCTCCCACTCTAACCTTTCTACCATTTCCAATCCTCCAAGTTGTCCACTTCCCAACTAGAGGAAAAGTTTGAACTAATTCCTTCCATACAATGGATCCTTCTAACGACTTTCTCGGAAGTCTGTACCAATATTCCACTAACATTTTCTTCATATACTTGGATTTCATAACTCTACCCCACAATGAGTTATTTTGAGTAAGCCTCCATAAACTTCGAGCTGCTAAGGAATGAATGAAAAGAAAAATGTTTTTTATTCCCCATCCTCCAATATTTTAAGTATTTTCCCCTCGACTCCATTTTACCAATGGAATGCCTCTAGACCTATGAGATCTTGACCATAAAAACTAGAAACTGAATTTTTTATTTTTATTTTGGTCAAGATTCCTTTTGCCACCGCGACTATCAAATTCCAGTAAACAAGGATACTCTCCAACACATACTTAAGAAAAACTAATCTTCCTCCCCTTGAGAGCAACCTATTAACCCAAAGCGATATTTGAGCCTCCACTTTCTCATACAACCACAACCAATCTACAAATATGTAATTATTAGGCTTGAGAATAAACCTTAGATACTTGAAACTAGACTCCAACTCCTTCCTAGGGTAAGGAAGAAGGTTTCCAATTTGCTAGTTAAGGTTATCAGATAGACAATATGAAATTAAACAATATTTATCGATGTTACTTTCCATACCTATAGATTTACACTATAGATTAAACACCCCTTGTAAGGTGACTAGGTCCCTCCTAGAACCTTGAGCAAAACATAATACGTCATCCACAAAAGGAGATGAGAAATGTTTTCCTGGATTGCCACCTTCACTCTGTTGAGGTCTCCTTCTCCTTGACATCTTTAATCAATTTACTTAGTTCTTTGGATACTATAAGGAGCATAAATGGGGACAACAAACATCCCTGTCTAAGCTCCCTCATAGCTCAAAAGAACCTGGATGGAGCTCCATTGATAAACACATCAAAGGAGACTAACTGAACACACCCCATACTCCAATTAACGTAAGATAAATCCATACCCATTTTCAGCAATACAAGTCGGAGAAAGGTCCAACTTACTCTATAATAAGCTTTGGACAGATCTAGTTTGAGTATAGCCGCAACCTGATTGAGTTGTTTAACTAAGTGAATGGATTGTTGGGTGATTGCTACAACATCGTGAATTTGTCTTCACTGAAGGAAACCAAATTGTTCTTTAGAAATGATCTCATTTAAAACTGGATTTAGTCTCTTAGCTATTATTTTCTCCACGATCTTATATATCACATTGCAACATGATATCAAACAATAATCCCCAAAGGAAACTCCTTCCTATTTTTTTTGGATGAGTGAGATGAAGGTGGAGTTGAAGGACCTCAATACTTTCCCTATCCTTTGAGATTCCCTTACTACATTTAATAGATCCTCCTTCATCACACCATAAAAACCAATAAAAAATTCCACAGTGAGACCGTCGAGCCCTAGGATCTTACATTTTTGCATAGAGGAAAGAGAAACAATAATTTCATCCTCTGATACCTCTTCAACCAGAGAATGATTCATTTCTTCCGAAGAGAATTGAGGGAATTTAGATATCACTTCCAAAATATCTTGTGTTGGACAACCAACAGGCTCCTTAAAGAGAGATTTGAAATGGTGAATGCCCTCCTCTTCTTTATCCTTAAAGGAGCGAGCGATAGATCTCTCCAAGGCTATGACTTCCCATATCGTATTTATGTTTTTGTGAAAGTTCATGTACTGGTGAAATAATTTTGAATTATTATCACCTTCTTTGATCCAAATTGCTCTACTTTTAAGCCTCCAAGTTTGTTTCTCTTTTTCCCATGAGTCCTCTATCAATAGTCTATAGTCTTCCTCCACTAACCATACTTGATTGAATTTTATAGGTGATGGGGGGGACTCACCACTTGAATTTGGATTAAAAAACATTGGCGAGTGATCATAGAGATCTTCGACATACAACCATGACTTCATTAAAAATGATCTATTCAACAATGGCTCCGAAACTAAACAATGATCCAGTCTTTTTGACACCACTTCTTCATCAACATGAAAATTCCTCCAGGTAGGAACCAATTTTATAGGCTCCATATATATTAGGTGGTGTTTATAAAGGAAGGATGAGAATAAACCACTCTACACATCTAGCCTGGGGCTAGCCCCCCGTACTTCTCTTAAGGATAATGTAAAATTCAAATCCCCTCTAACAAGAACCATTAGATCGTTTAGTGCTCTTGTGTATGCCAAGTTTTCCCAATAAGGGATTATGTAGGAATAAGGCCCATAAACATTAAGAATATTTATGGGTATTCCAAGATATTTTATCTCCAACTTTACTGAAATATAATAATTGAATGGTGTCAAAGAGAGAGCCTTACAAGATGGATTCCATCTCGATAGTAAGTCTCCTGATTGACGAACTACATCAATATAACAAAATGACTATCTTTTAAGCCAGGGTTAGAAAATGTCTTTCGGTCTAGAGCCTTCACACTTAGTTTCTTGAATTAAAATTACATCTAGATTATGGCTCTATATAAGCCTTTTGAGGGCTAGTTTCTTGTGGATGCCCCCAACCCCTCTTGCATTGAAAGATAACACAATCACAGGGAAGGCCTCTTAAGGGATTTCCCTGCTCCAAGGGCCCTTATGATGGTGGACTGTCTGCCTTTCCTAATATCCTGGAATTTTTTTTGTTGAGCTCTCAAAAGATGCAACTTCCTTGTCACATGATTGAGTTGAATAGGGTCTAGGGAAATACTACCTAGTGAGGAGGAACCATCCTTATGCTTCTCATGAGGCCTTAGGGAATACCCTATTTTTTTGGGGAAGGTTTCCCGATTCCTTTAAGAAGAAGGACTAGACACTTCCTTCAGAGAACCTAAACATTTCTCAGAGCAACACTCACCGACATGCCTCCCTTGTGAAGGTGAAACTGGACAGGGGGAATTGAGACTGCTACTGGGAAGGGACGAGACATGGTATCCGAACAAAGGCCTAGGAGAATCTAGACCTTTTTCGCTTTCAACCTGTATAGAATTATAAGGGGAAAGATCCTCAAATAAGGGGGGATAGGGAGCAACATACCAAGATCATAGTCTGCTGGACCCATTTCAATCCCCTTCCTATTCTCTAGTGAATTATTTGTGGCTTCTAGGAAACGTCAAACACCTCCATTCTCCTGCAATGACAAAGAATGACTACCGTTCTTCTGCTCTTCCTTTGGATTTTTTGGCCAAATTTTCCTAAACTTCCCAACGCTTGGCATAACTTATTTACATTGTGCTTGTAAGTGGCCCACCTCATGAAAGGCGAAGCAACTTAATGACACCTTCCAATAATTTATTTTTTGTATCCATTTAAACTCACGAAACACTAGTTTCATATCACCTACCAATCCATCTCTGAGATCCACCTCGATTTGAACCTAAAACCATCACTTATCCATATTTGTTTCCCAATTTGGATTCAAACCTACAAATTTTCCCAACTTTTTCCTATATCTTTGGGGAATGCTCTATTCCATAAAACTAGAGGAAGTCTTGACAGAATGGCCTAAAACTACAAGACCGTCACCTGAGCCCTAACGGGATAAAATTCTACTATCCAATTATGGAATACCAAACCTGATTGTCCCCAACTCTATTTTTGACCTAGAATATGGACACAGTCTTTAGTCTTCCTCTTCCTCTGTCTAAAAAATAATTATCAACCATCATTGCACCAGAATATGGATGACATGCATATACCCTAACATAGGTGTCAAGTGAAATTCTATCCATCGGGTCAAAGATCCAAGACGAACCACCTTGTCGCTGAATCTACAAACCAACCCCTTTCCTAAGATGGATGAAATATCATCAAGTTTGACATATTTTCCTACCACCATGTTGACTTTCTCTTTCCAATCTCTAATTCATTTCTTTGAACTGCACAAACCAGAACCTTTGTTTAGACGTGCGACTGCACCTTCCAACACTTACTTCTTGTCGAAATTTGGACGAGAAACCAGAGAGATGGGAGAATTAATTGAGGGAACGGGAAGATCGGAAGGGAGAGTAAGTGTTTCTTTAAATGAATCTGTACCAACCTTCCTTCCTGCTGCCTTTTCAAAACCGAGGGTCACAGGATCTGATCCCACCTCTTCCGCAGGGCCTTGACAAGGGCTATCCCTGTAGTCCAATTTATCAGTCTCCATACCACCCAAGCTGACAACCGTATGCCTGAAATCGTCACCGAAAAGTGGAAAAACAAAGCATAAACCTTCTCCGTAGCGTGAAATATCATCCTCGGTTAGAATCAAATCTTCGCATGATATCACTGGGCCATAGAACAATAAATTATGAATAATGTGAGACTACATCCCCGAGCCCAAAACCACATAGCTGCTCTCCATCGCCCTAACACATGATTTTATTAGTTACATTAGAGAATACATAAATATTGAAACTTTGTGTCATGAAACAATTGAATTTATTGTGCTTCAGTGAGAAAAGTGTTTCTTGTGCAAGGATATTAACTTATTTCACTTTTTTCATCGAGGTTGGCTTGGGATATTTTTGCTTAATGGACTTGATATTTAAACAATACCCTTGATCTAACCTTGGAGATTTTTATTCTTCTTTCATTCTCTATGTCATCTCATGGTCATGCTTTGCTATGGTGAGGTTATGAAGCACATTCTTCTTTAAAAGTTACTTCTAATGAAGGAGAAAAACGTATTGGAGCCTTTTCCCCTATATACTCTAAAATGCAAGACTTATCTGTTAATAAATAAAACACAGTTCGAGAACTCGATGAAAAGGTCCTTAAGCCACATTCAACAATATTTCATCCAATGATATCAATATATAGTACAAGGACATGACCACCTTGTAAACTGAAGAGTGCCAACACATCGACAACTCATCTATAGACAAGGATGACAACTCATAAAGGTGATCTCAAGTTTTTTGCTTGTCTAGGGACTCACAATCTAACATTCCCCCCACAATCAAAAGTTTGAATAATTATACCGGTGAGGCAACATAAACTAGTGCGTAAACTGACACCATATTCAACCTTCAATCTTGAACTTCTAAGCTGATATTCGATGAAGGTATTCTTGAAAAACCACAAAATCTAGATGCTAAATGGTTCATCTAAAATGAACTTTTCAAGAGAGTAGAAATTTTGGAAGTGAATAACTTCCATGTTTGAACATTCCTCAGTTACTTGGATAGAATAAATTGGCTATTTTCCAAGTAATTTGGATAGAATAAATTGGCGTCTTTAGCTAATTGGTGAGTTAATAAGATCACCATTTTTCTATAAGTGAACAAATAGGATCACTGAAGTTATCTCTGAGTTTAGACACAATTAAGTGTTGAACAACATCATAATGAATAATTGAAGAGAAAAGAGAGGATTCTAGATTCCATTCTAGAGCTTCCTAGAATATGTTGATTTCATGATATGCCCTATTGAGGAGACTAGTTACCATGTTGGAATTCCCAATTTTTAATTGAATTTTGATTAATAGGACTTCAAAACTTGAAGCTTGACTATCATCCTTGATACTACCCGTTGTTAGGTCCAAGGAGAGAAGATTGTCTAAGGGATCCAAGCTTGAGTTTTTGGATTCCTCTTTTCTTCAATGGTTCATCATTGTATATGGTAGTTTTTGGTTGACCACTAACCATTTTTATTTGATCAATGCCGTGGTTTTCGTTGACCACTAATCGTTTTTATTTCATCAATGTACTCCCCACCTTGAGGTGTAGGAGAGTACCATTTTATCATTGTACTCAATTTTCAATTTTTAGAATGGCCCCTATTCATGCCCAAAATCATCTTCTGTAACAATTGTTTGAAATCTATATAATTTTGTAGATTATTTATGAAAATATGTATTTACTTGTGTTTGAACTTGATGGTAAGACTTATACAACTTCTTAACTTGTTGATTCGATCACCAAGAACTTATCCAACCATAATGAATTGTTTTATTTTTAGCTTTCTTTTTCTTTTGACATTTATCTGAATGGTGATTTATTTTCCCACAATGAAGACAATTATGGAGATGAAAACACTAATCGTCCATGTGACCAACTCAATGAAAATGTTGGCACTTAGCATCCTGATGTTAAACTGGAATAGGTGAGGTGGAGTCTCCTTGAAGGAATCTTGCATTGTAGAAATGAATTGGTTTGGAGTGGTGGGGAATATGAAAGGTAACATTCTTATCATATCAAAGCCTTCTTTTGTGTTTGTTGTTGTGAATTTCTTCCCAATGTCTGATTATAGTCTTGGAAATATTATTTTGAACTTGTTGCTTGTAAATATGTGGAAGTTGATTTAATACATGTGTTTCACCATTCACATGTTTTCATTAGTAAACTCTTGAAATTCATGTATAACTTTTCATTTTAATCTTCATCTGTAGTTGCATTACTATGTTGATCATGTGCTGACTGTTAATTGGAATATGGAATTTGAAATTGATGGACATCAAATTTGAATAAGGGATTGTTCCGAACAAAGACTAGTTTAGAATGTTGTAGAAGTTGTTGATCCTTGAGTTGTATTTCATCATATTGGAGTTGTGTTTGAGTCTGAAGAAGTGCAACTTTGGCTTGCAAAACTTGCCAACAAATGAGAACAAAATGAAGAGTTCCTTTGTGGATTGTGATTGTGTTGTTTTCAACAGTGAGTATTAGAGTGTTCAATAACTCTAATAATTCTTGAATTCGAGACATTTAAAACACTAAATGAGACCTCGTTGTGTAGGTAGGTCTTGAGACAATATTCTTAGTTAAAAAAATGTGATTGATATGAAAAAAAAGTGGGCTTCTTGCAAATCCACCCTTTGACAATAAAACCCAAGAATTTCATTTTACACTATGAAATTGGAGGATGTTGGGTTCAACTGAGAATGCACTCGACAATTATAATGCAATTCAAATTTGACACTTAAAAAAGGAACTATTTCGAGTACCAAATGTTCAATAATTTTTTTTTTGTAAGTAAGTATGTATAAATTACCTTTCAGAAGCAAAAATTATAGTAGCGTCATGAGTGTCCGAGGATTGCAAATGCTGAATTGCCTCGGAGGGAAACCAATTCAGCTAGTGCCTCCATAAAAAAAATAGACCCCAATTTTAAACATTTGGAACATAATCTCCCTATGGGGAAACCGATTCGTCCGAACTTCTAGAACATCTAGGACTGACTTATGATAGGCAAAAAGAGAATTTTCCAAAAGTAGAGTTGTCCAAGCATAAAAAAAACTTAAAACATGCCATGCAACCTGACATCTGTGCATATGTCGTAGCTCATGCAACCAGTTTTTTGCGTGCCACGTTGTCCATTGTTGGCACCTGGAGAGCCAAAGCCGAGACCGTCGCTGCATTGTATGCTGCTGGCATTTGGAGAGCCGAAACCAAGACCACCGCTGGTGCACTGGGTGCATGTTCTTTGCAGTGTCGAGTGCCTTGCATAGAGGATAACATTTGTAGAATTTGCATCCCCTTCTTGTCCAAAATTTCCAGATGGAACTGTAAGTTGTCCACCTCCTTGCAGACCTCGAACACTAGGTCTTGCAGAATTGCAAGGCTGTCTTGAAACTTTGCGCAGGAGGCCCAGTTCAAACATGAGTGTGCCTAGTTTGGTGGTTTCTCCTGGTGGACAGAGGTGTCTTCCCGAGGAGATTGGACTAGTGGTGGGTGCACTGGTGGTGGTGCAGGAGCTGAATTCTCAGGTGAATTTGGTGGGATGACCAAGGCGGGTTGCGAGGAAGAGGCTAGGTCCTGTAATGGTCTGGGGGAGAAAACCAGTGAATTCCCCAGGAGGTCGAACTACTCGACTCGACAAGCCCATTGTGAGGACAAAGGTGGGAGGCCACTTTGGCTCTGAGAGGAATGGCCATATGAGGAGGGTGAAGAAAGAAGAGAGTTGTGCGAAGGTGCTGGGGCAGGCTGAGGCCGAATGGCCATGTGGGGCCTGTTTTGGTACTAGACTGAGCCCCACTTGGATTTCCCCCACAGTTGAGGCATGACCGAAGCAAAAAGAAGGTATGAAGGCACTAAGAGCTAGCTAACATAACAGGTAAGAACTAGGGAGGAGTGCAGATCGAGTGGTGGCTCTGCTGGGAAGAGGAAGAATTGATGGACCAGCCTAGAAGCACCATGGTATGATTAGTGTTGGAGACAGAAGACACACACGCACAGAGGTGACCACCATAAATGAGGCTCCATTGATCAGACGAGAAGACAGAGAGGAGCACGCTCGAAGAGTTAATGACTCTCTGGTTGGAGTGAGGCCTGCACAGTTTCATGGTGTGGGAGGAGGGGAGGTGCATGCGCCAATCACGTGGCTGGTACTGCGCTGGCAGGTGCCATCCCCTCCACTTGAACACTTGTACTCTACTAACACCCCATTCGGGGACCAAATGTTCAGTATTAGAATTAATGCTGATGTAGATTTGTCATTGAAAATTGACATGATTAACAACTTGAATGCTCGAATATGCTTTGTAGGTGCTTGATGACATGTGCTTCATTGAAATTAATTGTATGTGTTGACGTGATTAACAAATTGAATGCTTGAATATGCTTTGTAGGTGCTTGAACATGTGATTCATTGACATTAATCGTATGTGCTTGAATTTCATTAATTTGTCTTCGATTATAGGGGTTTAATTGATCCTTATATCCTGTTCTTGTAAGATGAAACAATGGATAGGAAAGAAGAAAACCATGAGTCCAATGACACTCAAGCACTCAAAATGTTGTTGATCCCCCTATTCAAATTTTGGGTCGATCTAAAACACAACCACCAAAAAAACAATGATCTTTTTATTAGATTGGATACATGAATTAGCTCTTTGGGCCCTTAAGATAATAACAAGTAACTTTCTTTTCAATGAGAATTCAAACCTTCTCTTTAAATCTCATTACATAATGAAGATATATTTATTTGTGAGAAGGCCTTTCCTCATAAACAAAACATAGGTTTAAAAGCCATTTTACAATGTTTGAAAACTAAGCCTTCAATTGATATTTCTTGCAACGATATGATAATAGTTACATTACCACATTGAATACACCCATTATCAAATTACATCACAAATATGCATGTCTAGCGCCAAATGTTTTCCATCCTTAACCCAAAAAAAAAACTCATTACACAATGCATTAGTCATCATTGTTGACAATCCAGTCATTGCATTATTGTAATACTCCACTCACCTCATCCTTTTTTTATAGCTAGGNTATATATTAACACATTGAATACACCCATTACCAAATTACGTCACAAATATGCTTTTAAGGCGTTCATGTCTAGCGCCAAATGTTTTCAATCCTTCACCCAAAAAAACAAAAAGCTCATTACACAATGCATTAGTCATCATTGCCATCATTGTTGACAATCCAGTCATTGCATTATTGTAATACTCCACTCACCTCATCCTTTCTTTATAGCAAAAACAAAAAGCTCATTACACAATGCATTAGTCATCATTGCCATCATTGTTGACAATCCAGTCATTGCATTATTGTAATACTCCACTTACCTCATCCTTTCTTTATAGCTAGGTGAAGAGATCAACTTATATATATATATATATATATATATATATATATATATATATACACTTTTATTATGTCTAAACAAAACTATTCATTATCAAAAGATCCATTTTAAATCAGGATTTATCAAGCAATTAAAAGAATCCAATTTCTTAATATGTAAATTTTGTTATTGTTATTGTTTCATTCCTCTTAAGTTTTACATGATTCTTGTTTTTAATTGTAATTGTTTTTAATTAATGGACTAACAACCAAAAAAAATGACTACTTTATTTAGTTGGCAATCCTTATCTGGATTGCAGATTTTGTCCATCCACTGGGATGGCGATTTATGTGGGAATGGATCAATGAATTAGACAGGGTGGTCGATGATGTTAGAAAGGGCTGGTATGGTGTTTAGGCGATTCCAAGAACCATTTGGCCAGATGGTGTAACTAAACACAACTATTGCATCGGCCAGTTTCCAAAGTAGAACTTCATCGAATGAAAACATTCAAAACAAAGCATTGATCTCAGTAATGGATCCGTTGTAGAAATTGCAAGCTTTAGCTGCGTAGGTTGATGTGGAAGTCTACTTCGATCTCCCAAGACTCGAAATCACAGAGTTTGGGGACTAGATTCATAGCCTAACCTGTGCATGATTTCTTGCTACAGAAGAAGCAGATTCAGATCTCAGATCTCCTTTAGATCATCTGCCCTCTCCTCCAGAATCATGGGAACAGGCCGTTAATAACAAATTTGAAGTGGATTGGAATACTATTATTGGTTTTCTGCCAATTGGATGCCAATGAGCTGATTAGATCTATGAGAAAACAAATATGCAGATCGATGGTAGCAAAGAGTGCTTGTTGTGGCACTAATTCATGACGTTGACGACATGGTTTTGTGAGCTGTTCCTTTCTTGTACAATTCTTCAATAATGTGGGATGCAAAACCACTTACAGATTGGCCATTCGAGTGAATGATTAGATCGATGCTAAACTACAGATCAGATCAGATCGATCATGAGAAAACTAGGATGCTGATTGTTCGGAGGAAGATTGGTGGAGATCAGCCTTGACTACTGTGATTGCTGGTTGATGAGGTCACTATCTAAGAATAATTAACACTAGGAATAAGAGGCTTTCTATCATTGCTTCAAACCTAAAACATAAAGTCAGTGTTAAATGCCATTCAAAATATAAACATTGTTAAAAGCTCTTTCATAACTAATTTTAAAAGGAAAATATGGAGCCATATGGAAAGAGGACCGCATATGTTAATTTTGTGAATTTAAGATTAGAATAATGTTATTATTATTAAAATGTGAATAAGAGAAAGTTGAATTATTAAAAAAAAATCATTAGGACCATGTAAGAACACATTTATTTTTCCTTTTACAAAAAAGACAAATAATTTTGTGAAGATAAAAACAATTTAAAAAAAAAGAGAGTATATATTTTCAATTAATCATCCACATTTGTAAGAATAATCAAAACTCTTTTTTAGAAGAATCTAAATTTCCATGGGTTGAACTAGAATGCTTTGATATCATAGTGTAACTACAATCACTCTAGAAACATTCTTGAGTAATGTTAGCTTTGAAACTATTCATTCTTATTCATAGAAATACCTTAAACTTAGACCAAGGGGTTAGCCCAATAGATTGCAGCCAATGTTGTTGGGCATTTGGTTAGTTTTGTTCCTACTTTGACCTAGTTTGAACTCATTGGATGAGACACACTAATCTTACTAGGAATGCGGGAAACATCCCTTAGATTTTCCCAAAGTTTTCTTTGGAAGAAAAAAGGAATACCAAAAAATCTTAGAGAGACTACCCAACCCTTTACAATTTAAAGATAAACAAATCATGATGCAACCCCGATGGGGTAGTATTATCCCTAAGATCCCTCATAATAGAACATTTCTTCCCTAATAGTACTTCACACATAGCCTTCTCTTGTGCTATTCTTAGGTTGGACCTCCTACCCTTTCTTACCCCCTTATTTTCTTTCCCTTCAATAACCCCTAATCCTCCTTCTACACCTCCCTCGAGATCACTTAGTGTCTGTTTCCTTGATCTAAGATTTTACCAACTACTATCCAGAATTGAGGCTTTTATCATTTGATTCGAACACCCATCAAGATCACTACATGATGATGAGTCCCTATGAGGGGAGGATACAAGGTTAGAGTCTTAGATAGTGGCCCCTAAAAACCCACCCTCAATAGACTAACTACAACCCACCAAGTCCTCCAGAGATCAAGAATAAATTCCCCCCTTATCTTTCGAGAAATCAACTAAGTCTACCCTCCTAGGATAAATCGAAGTAAAATGAAAATTCAAACGGGCTAAATCCTCCAACGACATACCTAATTTGATTCAACTCGAATCCTTGATATGAAAAGAATCCATAACTGGTCTTTCGATCCCCCAATACTAAGGATAATACACAGAGGTAGTCACGATCTTAGTTTTCTCAACTCCCACCTCTTTAATTGCTACTTTCAAACATTCTCCCGCCAACTCACTACCAATCCCCATACCCTCTACATCTTACTGGCTAGCCACAATCTTCAATTCCTCTTCCCTACCATTGGAGTTAACTTCCTTACCAACCAAGATTTTCTAGATCCATACTTTTTTCGAGAAAAGCCTCTCACAGTGAACATCCACATGACCATACATATCACACTTGATAGATTTGAATGGGACCCCTAGATAGTCTAAAAGTTGAGAAAATGAATGTTCTCCTTCTTTTAGAGTCATCTTTGATGTGATCCCTTCTATGAGTTCGATGCCAACAAGTATATGAGCTACCAACATGTTCCCTAAGTCCAAAAAGGACATATCCGCTTCAATGAAATTCCCTATTTATTTGAAGACTTCAAATGTCCATAAATTCAAAGGAAGACCTAGAAATTTAACCCATATAAGGGCTATGTTTGTCCTCTTCGATTGAGAATTGAAAAAAAGGGGTCCACCTCTTGAGAACTAGAGGAGCTGAATTCCATCTCTAGTAATGCCTTCAAGTATTTTGGGAGTCCTTCTAAGTTTTAAATAAGAAACCTAACCAATCTATGGAGAGTGATTTTTTTTAGAATATACCCTATTCGGGGAGACACAAATTCTCACAACCAAACCTTTAATGCAAATTCACCCACCTTTCTTCCAGAGAACCTACCCACTAGGGATTTCAATGCCAAGCCCACCACTTCATGCATTTTTATATCATCCCCCAAAAGCAACTTGATTGGAGAGGATCATTATTTCACACACTTCTTCCTCTTTATGTGGCTCACAACCTTTTCCCACCTTCTTTATCCACTACCTCACCTTGAAGCACCTCACCCTTCACCTTTTCCTTATTTAAAGAGATGCCCTCACTTGCCAAAGGAATCCTCGCTTCAAATCTCTTAGAGCACCCATAACCTCAACTATCAAGGGCTTATGCTAAGCCATACCTTTGGCAAACACAACGCCACTAGGAGGATGGATGCCCTTGTCAAAATTGCTAACAATAGGGTCACTCGTCGAAAATAATCCTCTTAAATTATAATGAGCTGAGCCCCTGCCAATGGACTAGCCCTTCTCTCCATCAAAATGTTGAAAAAAATCTATTTGGACAAATGTTAAACCAAAGCCATGCAAATCAACAAAAGAAACCTCTTTTTCCTTACCTCTAGAGCCACCCACAACCAAGATCCATCTCTATTGATTTGAGCCATTGCCAATAGGTTCAAAGCCTTGTACTCTATCAAGATGATAACCCTCCAGTGACAAACCCTTGACAAAGAAACTCTTTGAGTGAGAACAACGAGCTTTGATGATTGGATATGAAATGCTATTCGACAAGGGCACCTTCTAAGTTGAATGACCCATACCATCGATGACTTTAGACCCTCTATTTTCCACATAAAATCCATCAACCTATGTACCTACTTGATAACCATCACTAGCTCGCTTTCCATGAAATGATAGCCAACCTATGGCTACCACAAAACCCAATCCCTAAGTCACCATGTTGTTGAGAATTCAAATGATAACAAAAACCCTTATCTCCACCACGAGAAAAAGAAGTGGGACCATCATTTTCCTTAGAGAGGACCTTCTCTATAAAGGACCTCAAACTTGGTTACTCAACTTCGAAAAACCTACTTCTTATCCTACAGTGACGAAGAAAGTTGAGTAAAGCAATAATTTGACTTTCAACCCAAAGATCTTTTGAATAGTCAAAGACCTTTTCATAAAAATCCATAATAAGCCCTCCAAGGAAAAATGGGAAATAAGGACCTATCCCCAAACTACAAAAATCCTACCATCCATGTGGTCTTTTCTTATAGAGTACACTAAGACAATACTAGATATTAATATTGATACTAGATATTAATATTGATTTTAGAAAAAAAAATGTAATTCTTATACTTAAAAGTAATTAATAATTCATTTAAAAAACTAAAATTCTAAAACAATTATTTTTTTTTCAAAATGACAAAGAATTAATATTTTAAAACTTTTTGTTTTAATTTTTTTCCAACTCTTAATATTATTATTATAAATTTTCTTCTTATTATGCTATCAAACTAGGGTTATATTTTTTTTTCCTATCAAAAGTTGTTTGTTTTTTATTTATATGTTTTTTTACAAAATTCAAAATTTTATTTTATTAGTTTAATTTTTTGAAAAATGAAAAATGAAAAAGTAAAAATACATTTTAATTTTATTTTCTCATTAGTCAAAAATATTAATGTAATTATACTAATTTTAAATTTTAAAAAATGATAATATAATTTTAATTTGTAAAATTCTATTTTATTTTATTTTTAGTTAGTTGAAAATATAGATATGATTAATTTTATGTACTTTTAACCCTTACTGTCATATTAAAAAAATCAAATAAAAATATAAAAACTATAAGAAAATCTTAAAACGTCATCTTCCTTTTCACATTAAATTGGGAAATTAGATCACTTCCTCTACTGATGTATGGACAAGCGTATGTACAATAAGGAGCATGGAGGTTAGTGAGTAATTTGAAGTTTTCCTTTAGTGTTTGAGTATGTTTGTTATTCTTCCTATTAAAGATTAATTTCTTTAATGTGTATATGTTGATTAGTTGTGATATAGTTAGAAGGAGTTTAATTTCTTTAATGTGTATATGTTGATTAGTTGTGATATAGTTAGAAGGGTAGACGATTTTTAGATAGAAATCCACTCATAACTTCGAAAAACTTAAATTCTTTTTGAGTCATAAGTTATTGATATATCTAACTTATGATCTTTTCGAAATTTAGAGTATCACCTTACCTTACTCATAATTTTTCAAAACCTTCATGACAAAGAAGCACGCCTCATTATGAATCTATACTTGCGCTCTGCCCTTCTTACCTAATTTTGGACAAAACTCATACTAAAAAGTGAAAAAAAAGAATTAAAACTTAAAAATTTTAAATCACTAAAATAACAATCAAACGTGTGTGTGTATATATATATATATATATATATATATATATATATATATATATATATATA
>SNQJ01S0002325.1:334852-359084 GCA_010110895.2 Picea sitchensis | reverse complement strand
TATATATATTAATGCTAAACTTTCTCCTATAAAATTAGACAATAACCAACTATATAAATACAATCAAATTAACATATCAAGAAAGAGGAACTTCCCATCACGATTTCAATACAAATGACTATCTCACACCCTCATAGTGAGTTAGTGAAGATATATATTGCTACAAGTCTCACACAAAACTCAAAAATCACAGCAAGCCATTGAAAATTTATATTGCTACAAAGCCTCCATGAACATCTCACTAAGCCAGAGATTCAACTTATTTTCCATGTATTTCATTTCATATTTGGAATATAAAGAAAACAAATAAATGAACAAGGATGAATAGACAATGTTATTCTAGCAAGGTATGATCTAAAAATGTTTTTTCATGGTTAATAACCAGTCTTCCTGGGATGTAAAGGTAAGTGCACGAAGTTCATGGCTAAAAAAGTGGAAAGCCATGCAACAGGAATGTGCACACGCAGGAACGCGTGTGTGTTCCTATGAACGCACACACATTCCTAAACCTTTAGGTTTGGAGGTGATCGAACTGCCACGAGGCTTTCCACATAGGTTTAGTGGCTGGCTAGAACACGTGCACGTTCCTACTGATAGAGTTTTTAAAGAGTCCATGAGCGTGATTTATGGTCATTGTGCACAAGCCATGCTCGCGTTTCTACTCTCATTGAGCGAATAAAGGAGCTAGAGATGAGCTAGGGAGAAAGGATCTTGCCACAATGTCGAGGTATGTTTGATTTATCTTATTTTTAACCTAATTTAGTCATTTCCAATTTAGTTTTTTGCTTCCAAGAATCTAAATTAATTTTTTTTTGTAATTTTGTATTTTAATTAAAAAACCAACCTAATTTACATGCCATGACTTTTAAATTTCAGCATATATAATAAAATGGAACCTCGAGACAATGAAAACACCTCAAAGAAAACCAAGAAGATCAAAACCCCAACCCACCACAACCACCCAATGTAAACAGTCAAATTGATGAGGGGTTGTTTATATTAAGAACCCTTGAGGAACAATTAAGGGACACTAGAGAGCCTAGCAAATTCTCCTTGGCCAATTCTTTGGACATCATTGTGAAGTCCATTGCAAGTGCCCAAGGGAAATTGACCTCTATTTCTTATTATAAGGCAAGAATGTATGAGTACTACAACACTGGTTTGGATAGAAACCAAGTCAAAGACCTGGGCAGTTCAAAACCACAATTATTGCTATTTTTAGGGATCCTAGAACTGGATAAGAACTACCATTGAACAAGAAATGCATCTCCATTGACTGGTGCATCCATCCCCATATTAGTGGAAATTGGATGGATAGGTGGTATATGGTTTTTGATAAACCTCCATGCAATAACAAGGAGATGCCCTTATATTTTTTGAGAAAATTATGGGTTGAGTTAATTTTGGGTAAGCATGTGAACTACTTTGACATTCGATACTTCCAGGTGGTGGGTCTAGGGTCCACACAAGACCGAGATAATTCCATGCGTGACCTCGTGTTAGGTCCTCGTCCCCCTAGGCAAAGGCCTGACCCCCATGCCCATCATCCTCCTATTGAAGAGAGCTTGCGACAGGTAAAGCTATCCATTTCATCATTGACTCATAGCCTAGTGCAACACAGTAGCTTTGTTGCACTATTTGGGTAGGAGGTGCTAGCCAATGACATTGATAGAGGGGTTGGGGGTTCAACATGCACGAAAAATTACAATGAGGAGAGGGCACATGGACATAGCAGCCGTTCATGTGAACCTCACATGAGCTCGAGTTGCAGACATACATGTTATGGGCCTATAGAGCCCATTGGACAACATAGCTTCATGGAGGAGGTAAGTATAGTAACTCTCTTTATGTTCTTCATCATTATGTGTATCTATATTTATTTTGTATTATGTGTATTTATATCGATATTTTATTTATGTTTTTTTGCAGTTGTTACATCCTAGTAGTAGACCCTCTACGTCGATGGATTTATCAATGTCTAGCCCCACCACTGATGCGATAGTAGAGGTAACTTGTTCATTGGGTGCACCCCACACGCAGGCATGTGTCACATATGATAAATCCACCATAGTCATTTATTTATTTTATGACACCCTCAGATTTTTAATGTTCTCATGTTTCTATAGGATTTGAGACTAGGTGATGTCGGGGAATGTCCATATAGGATGGACAAGTCACCCACATCACAGGTATCATGTGTAGAGTTAAATATCATATAATTTTCAAATTGTTTGTGTTTATGTTTTTGAATTTTATTAGTTGGTACTAATAGTTAAACTTTATTAATTTGTATGTAGGATGTGGATATATTTTATAGCTATAGTACTATTGCACTCCTTGAGCACCTAGGCCTTGCTTCTAGGTTACCTTTCTCCAGGCCTAGGGAGTTGCAGTTACTTGTAAAACATGTGGGAGTCCATCGTTTCCCACCATCAACATTTACATCGACCCTATCGATCGAGATTGCCACATTAGAGGTTGTCTCGGAGTAGGTTGTACAACCTTGTGCTCCATCTGCTAGTGAATCTCCATTGAGGCCTGATATATTCACGGTGAGATAATGCATTAATGACAATTTTTTGTGTTTTATGAATTTGATGTTACTCATATTTGTTTAATTTTCTTGACTTGATCCTTATAACTGATGCAGGGTGGCATCGCATAAAGACTGGGGTCATGGAGGAGGGTGATTGTCAGTATCATATGCAGTGTTGTCTTAGGTTAAATTACAAAGTATCATTTTGTATGTTTATTAAATGAATGAGGAAAAACAATTATAACAATGTTTATTCTTTGTGCAACTCCAGAGGATCGAAGCACGTCTAGGCCTAGAACCTCTCAATGTGCTTCCTTGAGAAAGAGAAGGAAGATTGATTTCCAGGATGCTCTTGAGGGTGGGCACGAGTTGCCATTTTGAAAAAAAATGAACAATTTAGATGATGCTATATATATATATATATCATGACACGTTTTTTATGAATCTCATTGTTTCTACATTTTATGTTGATGAATATATGAATTTCAAAGTGTTTGAATTCCAAAGTGTATTAATCCCTTGATTTTTTTCTAAAGTGATTATAAATACTTGCATTACACATTAAGGAATATATTATGGTGGAAAATATTGCTAAGTGCTCAATTCATAAGCAATTAATGGTTCTCAAGAAGCATTGCTTGCCAATCAACCACGTATCTCTACATCATCAATAAATCATTCCTTTTGAATTACTTGCATGAATGTAGTGGATATCCATATTATAAATCACAACTAACAATTCATGGACTACCTTTTTAGTTATCTCCATCTAAACCCAATGACAATCCACACTCAAATACTGGTCACTTGAAAATATTGTGACCTAAAAAATGGCATATTACAATAATTTATGATAGAAATTAATTTTCTCATTTATCTTCTACATAATTGTAAATCACTTAACAATCTCAACTCAATGTTATGTCAAATAAACCTCCATAAATAATACTATAATTACTCAATTACGAAGATGACATAAGCTACAATTAAATTATGCAAGTACACAACATTTGGACAACCCAAACACATCATATATATTTAGAATATGAAGTACTTGCACCTACCAATATCTTATCAGGGGTTGTTAGAAGTTGGGCTCTTCAAACCCTAGCGATGGAAACCATAAGATAACATTATCCAATAGCTAACTCCATTAGAGATCATCAACAAGGTAGCATACACAATGGTAAGTCCTTTTTGGAACTTACATTTGTATCCCACACTTGTACAAGATCAACTCCCTCTATCTTCTCGATAACAAGCACATTAGTTAGCACTAGGGTTTTAAAATTCCACAAAACCCTAACTTCTTCTCTTACCAGAGCTACATGATAAAAGTATTTATTTTCTCATGTAGGTATAAGTCCTATTATTCCTTGTCTCCTTAGGAAAAAACCTTGACCCTAGTCTTCCCTTGACATTCCTTTGAGAAGCCTAGTTGTTAGTTATTTAGTTGATTCAATCCACAATTTGACCATTTTCTCGGTCACACATATTATTCCCCTCTTTCTATGCATGACATATATAAAATCATTTGATTTATGTGTAACCCTTCATAAATGCCAAAAAGACAAATCAATGACTCATTAATGCACTCATGTTTGTTTAGCTTGTGTAGTGGGTATATGTAAATTTTGTTAAACCCATCAATTATTAACATTTATTTAGTCTTCCATGATGTCCAATAAACTTATTGATTTTTATCAATAGAATGAGAGAGTTCACATGGAAACTAGATTTTAGAATGAGTAACTTTTTCCACCTACAAATAAAGTTTTTGAGGTTACATTTCATGACACACCATAGAAAGTAATGCTATGCTACCAAAATTCCTCCAGGAAGACTTGAAACCATTATTCTTTTCCCTTCACCATATATGAGAGTTTGTTGCACACTCCCACCTAATTTTTTGGTTGGAGAACACAAGGAGACAAAGGACCCTCCAAATCCCAATCCTACAAACCTGTTGATGCCATGCCATTTCCATGCCATTTCCATTTCCATTTACATGCCATTTTCATGCCTTGCCATGTCATTCCATGGCATTCCTTTTCCATGCTATTGCTTTTTCCACGCCAGTTGTAATGTCCCCACTTTGGGACATCATTACATTACAGGGGGTTATGATGACCAAAGTAGCCAGATGGAGGTTATAGCGAGTACAAGGATTATTGAGAGGCATTTTGGGGTCCGACTTGCATCACTCATCCCATTTCATCATTATGATCCATTCCGCATAGGTTGGCTTTGGTTCCGTTGCATTCCGACAATTTCCATGATTTGAGTATTTTGAGCTATAAGTTAATTAAATTCATTGAAGAGGTCATTTTGGGCACATTACTTGGAGGAAGGTCTCAGTGTAATAACTCGTTGGAATCGAGAGGAGAAACACTACAGGATGGGATGGTGAGAAGTGACTTTCAGTGGCCAGGGAACCACAAGGAGAGATAAGGTTCTTTTTAGAGGTAAAAAGGTTAATTAATTAATTAAATATTAATAAAATGAAAGTCACTTTGGAGGGACAAGGTGAGTAGGAAGTATAAAGGAAAGGCAAGGGCCTCTATTCATTCATTCATGTATGTTTATCTTTGATATCTGACTTCTATCTAGAGAGCCCATAGCTTGGGGGTTTTCAGGTTTTTGACTTAACAAACCCTAGAGGATGATTCGGTGGTGAAATATTCCACCTATCTTGTCCCAAGATTGGTCTCGGAGATGCAATACTCTCCCACACCATTCTAGTTTGGATCTACATCAGTGCAGGAGGGTTCTACACCAACCGCAGGCACATGAAGAGAAGGAGGGCGCACCATTGGGGGTTTCCATCAAGGGGGGCACACCATTCAGTGAAAGAAGGTTCATTGTAGGAGTTTTAGAGGGCTCTTGGAGATTTGAACATTTGGGTTTTACTTGCAGGGCCTTAGCCATGATTTCTAGTTCCTCTTGAGAGAGTTTTATGGTTCAGGTTATTTCCTAGAGCATTGGGACGAATTGGAGAGGAGGAGGGCAATTTTGAGATTCAGATCTATTCAGTTTGGAGGGGTTATACTTCATATCGGACCCTGAGACTTTACCCAGTGACTTGCAGTGTCTCGATCTACCGTTATAGTGAGTTTCAGGGCATTTGGAGGCCTCCTTCATCAGGGTCGAAATTGTAGGGTTTGGAAGTTTTTAGGAGGACGCAACTTCATTGAATGATTCAACATTTGGAGGAGTTTTCCTTGGTATTTGGGTTTGAGATTTTAGGAGGGGACTCTACACCTACCGATTTACAATTTTTCAGCTTCATTGGACTCATTTGGGGGCTTCTTCAGCTGGGCCGAATTATTGAGGGTTTCAGTCATCTACTAGAGCATGGATTTTCCTGTTGGGGGGTTTGGTGTTGCATACGACCTAGATCTCTACTTGTATTAAGTCTTCATCGTGTATCCAACCTTTGGAGGCTTATAGTATCTTCATGGAGCATTTTGTAGCATCTTCTATTGTCTTTATTGGATCCATCTGTTGAGCATTCCAGATCGACCTCTTTATTGTAGCAGGTTCTTCTATTTATGAATAAAATCAGATCTGAGGTGTTTTGGCTTGTCTGTCATATTGTTGATCTTGCATATGGTTGAGGTATGTTCCATTACTGTATCTTCTTGTTTATTTCTGCAACACACATTAAATTAATCAACATAAACCCTAAGGCCGAAATCAAGAGGTCAACCTGCAAGTAAACACATACAAACAAGTAAATCAACAAAGTGTTTGACGAAATGCCACAACCAGTAAAAGTTTGAAAGACACCCAAAAATGTGATGTTCCTGGCATATTGTCTTGGGAACATTACACCATTTCCATGCCATTCCATGCCATGCCATTGCCATGCCTTGCCAATCCATTCCATGCCATGCCATGCCATTGCCATGCCTTTCCATTCCATGGCATTTCCAAGCCATGTGTTTCCAATCCATGCCATGGCATTCCATTGTCATTTCCATGCCATGTAATTTTCATTACCATGCCTGCATGCCATTGCCATGCCATTGTCATGTAGCTTTCCATGTATTGTCATTTAATTTCCCATTTTAATGTATATACAAAATAAATATAACGTTCCATAAAATTTTGCAAGGAAAAAGTCAAATCAAAATGTGGATTGCAATGAAGCAAGAAAAACAAAAAAAGAAACATTGCCATGCCTCAAAATTAAAGCCTAGGAATACACCTTAACACATTTTATTACATTTATGTCAGAATTTTCAGTCCTTTAGGGATGCCATGTCTTGAATATTGTAGGGCTGTCATGTGTCATCTTGCATTTCAGCATGCATTTGGTATCTAAACCCTAGTTTAAGCTTTCATTTAATGATTACTTGTTTTAAGAGTTGTTATATTTGTCCTTGTATTAACTTGCCTTGGCTTTCCTTTCCATGCCTTTCCTTTTCCTTGCCTTCATTTTCCTTGCCTTCCCTTTCCATGCCATTCCTTGCCATGCCATGCCATGCCTTTCCATGCCATGCCATGCCTTGCCTTGCCTTACCATGCCATGCCATGCCATGCAATGCATGAATTTCCATACCTTGCCTTACCATACCATGCTTTGCCTTGCCTTGCCATGGTATGGTATGATATGGT
Source organism: Picea sitchensis (assembly GCA_010110895.2). NCBI lineage: Eukaryota > Viridiplantae > Streptophyta > Pinopsida > Pinales > Pinaceae > Picea > Picea sitchensis. The sequence continues at coordinate 351,928 of SNQJ01S0002325.1, read as the reverse complement.
GTGCCTTTCCATGCCATGCCTTGCGTTTCCGTTCCATGATATGGTATGGTATGGTATGGTACGATATGCCTTGCCATGCCATGCCGTGCCTTTCCATGGTATGGTATGGTATGGTATTGTATGGTATGCATTGCCTTGCCTTGCCATGGTATGGTATGCCTTTCCTTTCCTTTCCATGATATGGTATGGTATGCCTTTCCTTGCCTTGCCATGGTATGGTATGGTATCATGTGCCTTTCCTTTCCATTTCCATGCCTCACAATTAAACCCTAGGAATACATCTTGACACCTTTTATTATATTTATGTCATAATTTTCACCCCTTTAGGGATATCATGTCTTGAATATCGTATGGATGTCATGTGTCATCTTGCATTTGAGCATGAGTTTGTTATCTAAACCCCAGTTTAAGCTTGCATTTGTAGCCCCCTTTCATTTAATGACTACTTGTTTTAAGGGCTATTATATTTGTCCTTGTATTACCTTGCCTTGCCTTGCTTTGTCGTGCCATGCCATGCCATGTCTTGCCTTTGCATGACATGCCATGCCATGTCATGTCTTTCCTTTTCATGACATGCCATGCCATGCCTTTCATTACCTTTCCTTTCCATGCCATTCATTTCCTTGCATTGCATTGCCTTGGATTTCCACGCCATTCCATGCCATGCCTTGCCTTGCCTTTCCATGCCATGCCACGCAATTCCTTTCCTTGCATGACTTGCCTTGATTTTCCTTGCATGAATTGCAACACCTTGCCTTGTCACACCATGCCTTGCCTTTCCTTGCCATGGTATGGTATGGTATGGGATGCCTTGCCATGCCATGCCATGCCATGCAATTCCTTTCCTTGCATGACTTTCCTTTGCCTTGCATGACTTGCCACACCTTGCCTTGCCATGGTATGGTATGGTATGCCTTTCCATGCCATGACATGCCTTTCCTTCCCATGGTATGGTATGGTATGGTATGCCTTTCCATGCCATGCCTTTCCTTTCCTTTCCATGCTCATGGTATGGTATGCCTTACCTTGCCATGATCATGGTATGATATTCCTTTCCTTGCCTCACATTTCCAAGCCATGGTATGGTATGGTATGCCTTGCCTTGGTATGGTATAGTATGGTATGGTATGCCTTTCCTTGCCTTGCCATGGTATGGTATGGTATGCCTTGCCTTGGTATGGTATGGTATCCCTTACCATGCCATGCCTTGCTTTTCCTTTCCATGGTATGGTATGCCTTTTCTTGCCGTGCCATCATATGGTATTCCTTGCCATGCCATTCCATGCCTTGCCATGGTATGGTATGGTATGCCTTGCCTTGCCTTGCCAAGCTATGGTATGGTATGATATGGTATGCCTTACATTGCCTTGCCTTGGCATGGTATGGTATGGTATGCCTTGCCTTGCCTTGCCATGGTATGGTATGGTATGGTATTCCTTGCCTTGCCTTGTCATGCCATGGTGTGGTATGATATGGTATGGTATGGTATGCCTTGCCTTGCCTTGACAAGCCATGGTATGGTATGCCTTGTCTTGGTATGGTATGCCAGATGACATCCAATCGCCATTGGGAAATGCATATTATACAATTTCCGAGATGTGGTGTTCTCCAACATAAATTGGCTATATTCTTCAGATGGAAAGATACTTAACTCCAACCCACAATTCCAAAGCACGAAAAATAAAACAAAAACCTTGAATTAGAAATTGAAAACTAATATTTGATAAAGTCAGCATAAGAAATTAAAAATGAAGACCAGAGAGCCAGAATAAGAAATTGAAATTAATAGGAGAGTAGAGATAACCTCTGCAAAACATAGAAAAATAAAGAGAATCGATGGCGAATGAAGCATATCCCGAAATCAATTGATGTGTGGGTTATTTTCGTAGATCAAATATTTGAAAATCAGATCTCCAAAGAACACTCTGTTTGAGTGAGTTAGTGCCCAATCATTTTTGGTTTTAATCTTAGTTTACTGACTAAGGTTCTCAGTGAATTTTGATTGCCACCAGAAATCAAACCTCCCTATAGGTTTGAACTTTGAAACTCAACAAGATGGCTTCAATTTTTTTTGAGGTATTAGCTGAATGCACAAGGGATCGTGTTTTCTCTCTGAATTGATCAAATATTTGATTGTTATTTTAGTGATTTTATATTGTTGTGATGTTTTATTCAAATATTTTGGCGTACTCTAAACGTTTTAAGTTTTTGACTTTTGTCCGCGATTGTCATTGGAATCCAACAAATCAATTATTGGTCAAATCACAAGTTTACATCGTTTAAATCATGTTTTGATTGGATAAATGGATTTAGTACCCTCAAAAACCTCCAAGGTACCTGGAACATGTAATATTCATTATATAAATATGCAATTCCATCCATCCTTTTGAATTTCTTACTGAAGTTTGGACAAAACTCATAGGAAAAAAGTGAGAAAAAAAGAATAAAAACGTAAAAAGTTTAGATCACTAAAATAACAATCAAACATTATATAATTATATATATATTTTTAATGCTAAACTTTCTCCTATAAAATTAGAAAATGATCAACTATATAAATACAATCAAATTAACATATCAAGAAAGATGAACTTCTTATCATGATTTCAATACAGATGACTATCTCACACCGTCAGAGCGAGCTAATGCATATATATATTGCTACAAGTCTCACACACAACTCATAATTCAGAGAAAGCCATAACATATTTATATTTCTACAAAGCCTCCATGAATATCTCACCAAGCCAAAGATTCATTGTATTTTCCATGTATTTCATTTCATATTTGGAATATAAAGAAAACAAATAAATGAGCAAGGATAAATAGATAATGTTATTCCAACAAGGTATGATCTAAAACTGCTTTTGCTTGGTTACGAGCCAATCTTCCTTGGATGTAAGGGTAAGTGCACGAAGTTCATGGTTGAAAAATTGGCAAGCCATGCAATAGGAATGCACACACGCAGGAACGCACATGCGTTCCTAAACCTTTAGGTTTGGAGGTAGCCAAACCGCCACGAGGATTTCCACGTAGGTTTAGTGGAAAGAACGCGTGCACGTTATTAGGAACACACACATGTTCCTACTGATAGAGTTTTTAAAGAGTCCGCAAGAATGATTTGTGGTCATTGTGCACAAATCATGCTCGCGTTTCTATTCTTATTGAGCGAATAGAGGAGATAGAGAGGAGCTAGGGAGGAAGGATCTTGCCATCATGTCTAGGTATGTTTGATTTATCTTATTTTTAACCCAATTTAGTCATTTCCAATTTAGTTTTTTTCTTTCAAGGATCAAAATTAAAAAAAAAATTGTAATTTTGTATTTTAATTAAAAAACCAACCGAATTTAGATGTCATGGCTTTTAAATTGCAGCATATATAATAAAATGGAACCCCAGACATGCTATGGGCCTATAAATCCTAGTGGAGAACATAGCTTTATGGAGGAGGTAAGTATCGTAACCCTCTTTATGTTCTTCATCGTTATGTGTATCTATATTTATTTTTTATTATGTGTATTTATATCGATATTTTGTTTATGTAGTTTTGCAGTTGTTACGTCCTAGTAGTAGAACTTCTACGCTGATGGATGCATCAGTGCCTAGCCCCACCACTGATGCAATAATAGAGTCAACATGTAATATTCATTATATAGATATGCAATTCCATCCAGCCTTCTGAATTTCTTCCCAAATTTGGAAAAAACTCATAGGAAAAAAGTGACCAAAAAAGAATAAAAACGTAAAAAATTTAGATCACTAAAATAACAATATAACATATATAATTATATATTTTTAATGCTAAACTTTATCCTATAAAATTTGACAATGACCAACTATATAATTACAATCAAATTAACATATCAAGAAAGAGGAACTTCCCATCATGATTTCAATACAAATGACTATCTCACACTATCAGAGCATATATATATATATATATGGATATATACAAGTCTCACACAAAACTCAGAAATTAGAGCAATCCATTGCATCTTTATATTTCTACAAATCCTCCATGAGTATCTCACCAAGCAAGAGATTCAACCTATTTTCCATGTATTTCATTTCATATTTGGAATATAAACAAAACAAATAAATGAGCAAGGATGAATAGACAATGTTATTCCATCAAGGTATGATCTAAAACTGCTTTTGCTTGGTTAAGAGGCAATCTTCCTTGGATATAAGGGTAAGTGCACAAAGTTTGTGGCCGAAAAAGTGGCAAGCCATGCAATAGGAATTCACACACGCAGGAACGCGTGCATGTTCTTAGAAACACACGCACGTAGGAACAGGTGCATGTTCTTAGGAACACACACGTGTTCCTAAACCTTTAGGTTTGGAGGTGGCCGAACCGCCATGAGGATTGCCACATAGGTTTAGTTCCTACTGATAGAGTTTTTATAGAGTCCACAAGCGTGATTTGTGGTTATTGTGCACAAACCGCAAACCGCACTCGTGTTTCTATTCTCATTGATCAAATAAAGGAGCTAGAAAGGAGATATGAAGGAAGGATCTTGCCATTGTGTCCATGCATGTTTGATTTATCTTATTTTTAATCCAATTTAGTCATTTCCAATTTAGTTTTTTTCTTCCAAGAATCTAATTTTTTTTTTTTTTTTTGTAATTTTGTATTTTAATTAAAAAACCAAAGTAATTTAGATGTCATGGATTTTAAATTGCAACATATATAATAAAATGGAACCTCGGGACAATGAAAACCACTCAGAAGAAAACAAAGATGATCAAAACCCCAACCCACCACAACCACCAAATGTAATCAGTCAAATTGATGAGGGGTTGGTTATATTAAGAACCCTTGAGGAACAATTAAGTGACACTAGAGAGCCTAGAAAAGTCTCCTTGGCCACTTCTTTTGACATCATTGTGAAGTCCATTGCAAGTTCCCAAGGGAAATTGACCTCTATTTCTTATTATAGGACAAGAATATATGAGTACTACAACACTGGTTTGGACAGAAACCAGGTCAAAGACCCAGACATTTCATAACCACAATTATTGTCTATTTTTAGGGATCCTAGAACTGGACAAGAACTACCATTGAACAAGAAACACATCTCCATTGACTTGTGCATCCATCCCCAAATTAGTCAAAATTGGATGGATAGGTGGTATATGGTTTTTGATAAACCTCCTTGCAATAACAGGGAGATGCCCTTATATTTTATGAGAAAATTATGGGTTGAGTTTATTTTGGGTAAGAATGTCAACTACTTTGACATTGGAGACTTCTAGGGGGTGGGTCTAGGGTCCACATAGGATCGAGAGCATGCCAGACGTGACCCCGTGTTAGGTCATCATCCTCCCTGCCGAAGGCTTGACCCCACTACCGAACATACTCCTATTCCAGAGAGATTGCAACATGTAAAGATGGCCATTTCATCATTGACTCGTAGCCTAGTGCAACACCATAGATTTGTTGCACTGTCTGGGTAGAATTTGATAGCGAGTGACATTGATAGAGGGGTTGGAGGTTCAACATGTACGACATATTACAGTGAGGCAAGGGCACATGGAAATAACAACCATCCATGTGAACCTCATAGATGCTCAAGTTGTTGGCAGACATGTTATGGGCCTATAGAGCCTAGTGGACATCATAACTTCATGGAGGAGGTAAGTATTGTAACCCTCTTTATGTTCTTCATCGTTATGTGTATATATATTTATTTTTTATTATGTGTGTGTGTATTATTTATGTTGTTTTGTAGTTGTTACGTCCTAGTAGTAGAACCTCTACGCCAATGGATGCATCAGTGCCTAGCCCCACCACTGATGCGACAATAGAAGGAGCTTGTTCAATGGGTGCACCCCACACGCATGTATGTGTCAGATATGATAAATTCACCATAGTATTTTATTTATTTTATTGAATCCTTAAATTTTTAATGTTCTCGTGTTTCTATAGGATTTGGGACTAGGTGATGTTGGGGAATGCCCATCTAGGATGGACAAGTCTCCTGCTTCACAGGTATCATGTGTAGAGTTAAATATCATATAATTTTCAAATTGTTTGTGTTTATGTTTTTGAATTTTATTAGTTGGTACTAATAGTTCAATTTTATTAATATGTATGCAGGTTGTGGATATATTTGATAGCTATAATACTATTACACTCTCTGAGCACCTGGGCCTTACTTCTAGGTTACCTTTCTCCATGCTTAGGGATTTGCAGTCACTTGTATAGCCTATGGGGGTCCATCGTTGCCCACCATCAACATTTCCATCGTCCCCATCGACCGAGACTGCCACAATAGAGGTTTTCTTGGAGCACGTTTTACAACCTAGTGCTCCATCTACTAGTGAATCTCCATTGAGGCCTAATATATTCCTGATATATTCACGGTGAGATAATGTATTAATGACATGTTTTTGTGTTTCATGAATTTGATTTTAATCATATTTGTTTAATTTTGTTGACTTGATCCTTGTAAATGATGCAGGGTGGCATCACGGAGAGACTGGGGTCGCCAAGGAGGGTAAAGCGTGTGTGTTTCTTGAATTCACACACGTTGGAACACATGCATGCTCTTAGGAACATGCACACATAGGAATGGGTGTATGTTCTTAGGAACACACGTGCGTTCATAAGCCTTTAGGCTTGGAAGTGGACGAACCACCACGAGGATTTCCATGTAGGTTTAATTCCTACTGATAGGGTTTTTATAGAGTTTGTGAGAGCGATTTGTGGTTATTGTGCACAAACCGCAAACCACACTCATGTTTCTATTCTCATTGATCAAATAGAGGAGCTAGAGAGGAGATACGAAGGAAGGATCTTGCCACCGTGTCCATGTATGTTTGACTTATCTTATTTTTAACCCAATTTAGTCATTTCCAATTTAGTTTTTTGCTTCCAAGAATCTAAATTAATATTTTTTGTAATTTTGTATTTTAATTAAAAAACCAATTGAATTTAGATGTCATGGATTTTAAATTGCAGCATATATAATAAAATGGAACCTCAAGACAATGAAAACCACTCAGAAGAAAACCAAGAAGATCAAAACCCCAATCCACCACAACCACCCATTGTAATCAGTCAAATTGATGAGGGGTTGGTTATATTAAGAACCCTTGAGGAACGATTAAGTGACACTAGAGAGCCTAGCAAAGTCTGCTTGGCCACTTCTTTGGACATCATTGTGAAGTCCATTGCAAGTTCCCAAGGGAAATTGACCTCTATTTCTGATTATAGGACAAGAATATATGAGTACTACAACACTGGTTTGAACAGAAACCAGGTCAAAGACCCATGCATTTCAAAAACACAATTATTGTCTATTTTTAGGGATCCTAGAACTGGACAAGAACTACCATTGAACAATAAACACATCTCCATTGACTAGTGCATCCATACCCAAATTAGTCAAAATTGGATGGATAGGTGGTATATGGTTTTTGATAAGCCTCCCTGCAATAACAAGGAGATGCCCTTATATTTTATAAGAAAATTATGGGTTGAGTTTATTTTGGGTAAGAATGTCAACTACTTTGACATTGGAGACTTCCAGGGGGTGGGTCTAGGGTCCACACAGGACCAAGAGAATTCCTAGCGTGACCATGTGTTAGGTCCTCGTCCTCCCAGGTGAAGGAATAACACCACTATCCAAAATCCTCTTGTTGCGGAGAGCTTGCAACATGTAAAGCTGGCCATTTCATCATTGACTCCTAGCCTAGTGCAACACAGTAGCTTTGTTGCACTATCTGGGTAGAATGTGCTAGCAAGTGACATTGATAGAGGGTTTGGAGGTTCAACATGCACGACATATTATAGTGAGGAGAGGGCACATGGACATAACAACCGTCCATGTGAACCTCACAGATGCTCAAGTTTTTGGCATACATGTTATGGGCCTATAGATCCTAGTGGACATCATAACTTCATGGAGGAGGTAAGTATCGTAACCCTCTTTATGTTCTTCATCGTTATGTGTATCTATATTTATTTTTTATTGTGTGTGTGTGTATTATTTATGTTGTTTTGCAGTTGTTACATCCTAGTAGTAGACCTTCTACGTCAATGGATGGATCAGTGCCTAGCCCCACCACTGATGCGACAGTAGAGGGAGCTTGTTCAACGGGTGCATCCCACACGCATGTATGTGTCACATATGATAAATTCACCATAGTATTTTATATATTTTATGGAATCCTTAAATTTTTAATGTTCTCATGTTTCTATAGGATTTGGGACTAGGTGATGTTGGGGAATGCCCATCTAGGATGGACAAGTCTCTTGCTTCATAGGTATCATGTATAGAGTTAAATATCGTATAGTTTTCAATTTTTTTGTGTTTATGTTTTTTAATTTTATTAGTTGGTACTAATAGTTCAATTTTATTAATATGTATGTAGGCGGTGGATATATTTGATAGCTATAATACTATTACACTCTCTGACCACCTGGGCCTTGCTTCTAGGTTACCCTTCTCCATGCCTAGGGATTTGCAGTCACTTGTACAACCTATGGGGGTTCATCGTTGCCCACCATCAACATTTCCATCGTCCCCATCGATCGAGACTGCCATAGTAGAGGTTTTCTTAGAGTAGGTTGTACAACCTAGTGCTCCATCTACTAGTGAATCTCCATCAAGGCATGATATATTCACGGTGAGATAATGCATTAATGACAAGTTTTGTGTTTCATGAATTTGATTTTACTCATATTTGTTTAATTTTATTGACTTGATCCTTGTAAATGATGTAGGGTGGCATCACAGAGAGAGTGGGGTTGTGGAGGAGGGTAACACGTGTGTGTTTCATGAATTCACACACGCAGGAACGCGTGCATGTTTTTAGGAACACACACGTAGGAACAGGTGCATGTTCTTAGGAACACACACGCATTCCTAAACCTTTAGGGTTGGAGGTGGCCGAACTGCCATGAGGATTTCCACGTAGGTTGAATTCCTACTGATAGGGTTTTTATAGAGTCCGCGAGCATGATTTGTGGTTATTGTGCACAAACCGCAAACCACACTCATGTTTATATTCTCATTGATCGAATAGAGGATATAGAGAGGAGAAATTAAGGAAGGATCTTGTCATCGTGTCCATGTGTGTTTTATTTATCTTATTTTTAACCCAATTTAGTTTTTTTCTTCCAAAAATCTAAATTAATTTTTTTATTTTATTTTGTATTTTAATTAAAAAACCAACCTAATTTAGATGTCATGGATTTTAAATTGCAGCATATATAATAAAATGTAACCTCGAGACAATGAAAACCAAGAACATCAAAACCCCAAACCACCACAACCACCCAATGTAATCAGTCAAATTGATGAGGTGTTGGTTATATTAAGAACCCTTGAGGAATAATTAAGTGACACTAGATATCCTAACAAAGTCTCCTTGGCCACTTCTTTGGACATCATTGTGAAGTCCATTGCAAGTTCCCAATGGAAATTGACCTCTATTTCTGATTATAGGACAAGAATATATGAGTACTACAACACTAGTTTGGATAGAAACCAGGTCAAAGACCCAGGCATTTCAAAACCACAATTATTGCCTATTTTTAGGGATCCTAGAACTGAACAAGAACTACCATTGAAAAAGAAACACATCTCCATTGATTGGTGCATCCATCCCCAAATTAGTCAAAATTGGATGGATAGGTGGTATATGGTTTTTGATAAACCTCCTTGCAATAATAGGGAGATGCCCTTATATTTTCTGAGAAAATTATGGGTTGAGTTTATTTTGGGTAAGAATGTCAACTACTTTGACATTGGAGACTTCCAGGGGGTGGGTCTAGGGTCGACATAGGACCGAGAGCATGCCAGGCGTGACCCCGTGTTAGGTCCTCGTCCTCCCAGGTGAAGGCCTGGCCCCACTACCCAACATCCTCCTATTGCAAAGAGCTTGCAACATGTAAATCTGTCCATTTCATCATTGAATCATAGCCTAGTGCAACACAATAGCTTTGTTTCATTATTTGGGTAAAATGTGCTAGCGAGTGACATTGATAGAGGGGTTGGAGGTTCAACATGCACGACATATTACAGTGAGGAGAGGGCACATGGAAATAACAACTACCCATGTGAACCTCACAAATGCTCAAGTTATTGACATACATGTTATGGGCCTATAGATCCTAGTGGAAGTCATAACTTCATGGAGGAGGTAAGTATCATAACCCTCTTTATGTTCTTCATCATTATGTGTGTTGTTACTCGGAACCGAATTTGGGTTGCATGCAAATCAATCCCGAGGCAACCTCGAACCACTTTGGATTGGAAGCTGCCCCTCCCAACCTGAGAGGGATCTCTCGAATAATGTCACAATATGATCATTAGTAAGCATGAAATGGTGGGCAAATTTATGGGTAAATGATATTTTTGGATTTTTAAAGTTTGGGGTTGGACCAGGAAAACAGTTCATTGGGCATGGAGTCAAGTGAAAACCAAAGAAAAAAGATAATAGCAGTGATCATATAACTTGCGGAAAATGAGGCAAAGTAATTCTATCTTTCAAGAATTGATAATCATGATATAGTAGCAGAAAAAGAAAAGGAAAAGGCCATCACAGTGAAAGCATCTATCAAGGATGAATTTTCACTACAACTTTAGAGGAAAAAGACTGAAGGCTGATAACTAGATGCATAGCACTTATCTTGAGTGAATTTTGACCAGTCACCATAGAAACACAACACATATATATCACTGTGTGTAAGGAGAATATAAAATGAATTCCAAATAAATTTTAACTCAGTTGAAAAAGGAAGAGATAAACAATATGACAATGACAACAGAAAGAACATACTGAAAGAATCGACCATGATGAATCTCACAATATCAAGTGAACACGTCTTCTAATATTACTCCATTCCGGGTTTAAAAAATAACTCAGCTTACAAAGGAGCCCCTCTTCAAAAGAGGTTTTACCCCCAACCCCCCCTGCCACTCGTCCTTGTGCACTGTCTTCTTTAAACTATTAGACGAATGGTTAAAACAATTTCATTCGGTTGCTCGGTAGTTTTCCAAATGATCGAACTGCTTCAGGAATTTTCTTAACACATTGCTAACAAATTGTTAGGGATTTCTTTGTGTTATTACTATTGGATAATTTTAACTATTTTTTCTTCTGTTTGCGGGCAGAAGAACCTCTTCGTGTTGCTTCAAGTTTTTTTTTTTTTTTTAGTCATCTCATCCAACTTGGCTTTACATTCTGCATCCTGTTTGTGTTTTCTTTTGTCTTTAGAAATTCTCACTTCAAATCTATGATGGAATTTTCTATGAGAACATAAACATCTTTGAGAGCTTCTTCCTCTGAGAGTTTTGCGTGGTCCTTCAAGTAATATTGTATGGCAAAAGTCACCTCGCCTTGACCTCTCTGCATGGTAAGTTTTGGTTCCGTTCATCAAACGTCCTGTCAAGCTCATGACATATGCAAATTTGGTCGGTAATGAGATATGCGAATGTGGTCGGTAATCAATTTGGGAGAATATGTGATCTGTAAGAAGCTCTCCAGTGAAAAGAACACTAATGAAAACGACAGTTGCCAGTGCTACTGAGACACTAGCGCTCTCTATGTATTCATGAAAGGATAGTACATATTTTGCTTTCCACCATTCTGCTTCTTTCATGAAAGCTTCAAGCTGGATGACCCACTCCCCGAGTGTTCTTTTGAGAGCCCATTTCTCGAATGCATGCACATTTTCCAGAGAGTTCCAAAGATACCTTTCGGTACAGAGTTTTGCTTCTTCCATGACCGTTTCTCCCGGAAATGCAACGTGTGAGCAACGATTGGCGTTTAATATGTCTGTAACTTCTCTTTGGGTTTGAACTAAGAAGCAAAAGAACTACCCATTCTCATATCTAAAAGTTTTTAAAAACATCTGAGGATGCTGTCTCAAGATTCGAAGGCCCATGGCTGTAACATCAATATCAGCGACATGATTCTCTCTCGCCAATCCAATGACTCTTTCATCCCAAGGGCTGTGTTGACACTCGAATGCAAGTATTTTATGTTCCGCTTCTTCAGTTATTCATTGTTTCTTCAATCTCTTGGACTCTTCTTCTCGTTACAAGCAACATAACTAGTGTCTTCATGAAATACAACTCCCAGATTTGCAATGGCTATGTGCGATTTGATGCCAGTCAAAGTCCGTGTGCGAATAATCTTATAATTGACAAACAAAATCCTACCCGTCGGCATGATGATTGGAACCATGAATTTGGCTTTTGGACTTTCGGAAGAAGTGGCATCATGTTATTTTTCAAACGATGGTCAAAATCCCGAAATGGAGAGGTTGGTGCTCTTCGTGGTGTTTCGTGCATGCGACGACATGTGCCATCTTGAATTCAAAGAATGTATTTAATATATCCTTCACTATGCAGATTGACACATCCACAAATATCCCTCCCTTGCTAGTTTGTTGTATAATTCCTCATTTTGTTCGTTGCATTCTCAGTTTTACAGTCCCGACTTAGGAAATAACGGGTTAACAGATTTCTAATGCAAGCATGCGAACACAAAAAAAAATTGGGCAAACCATACACACTTTCCATAACTGCTTTGTCGAACAAATGAGAAGACTTGTATCGGCCTTTGAAATTTGAACTCGGGCATTGCTACACTTGGATACTCTCATCAACACCTATGAGATCACCTTGACACTTTTATTAACATATGATCAATTATATCCTCGCAGCTTGGAATTTTAGATGCTTTATTGACAAATGTATAAACCAATGGACTCTCCCTTCAAATCTCGAATCTCTACATGATGCTTAATCTTATCATTTAGTTGAAATTTGGGCATGTAGCGCACCTGTTTAAGGTCTCCTTCATTTCTCCCTATGACTTAACGCATGGTGTATGTAATCGCTCAAATGCCAACACTTCCGTCTATTTTTTTTGTGACATAAAATTTGGAGAAATACACCGAGTTTAGAAATTTGCAATATCTGTTACAACATAGGCTCCATCTAGGGATGGTTCTTTCCTGTAAAGCACCAAGAAAATTAGACCAGGTGCCTTCATCCATTGGGTGACCTAACACAAAAGCTGTAACCTGTAGCATGTGCCACCCTATTTACTGAGAACATGTAACCGATTGAGTGACCACACTTTTTCAGTGAAACCAATCAAGGAGCTAGGTGATGGACTACGACAAGATTTCTTCCCCAATCTGATAGTCAGAATGGGAACATAGCAAACTAGCACACTGACTGAGAATATCTCCACCATCTGCGAATATTAAGAAACTCACCACCATGGTAGCCTCTAACAGGGCTGCAAAAGGATCGTTAAAAGCAAAATCAACTTGTTCATCAACGCTTTCATCTATATCAGAAAATTTAGAAAATTTTGATATACTTCCCAAAGTGGCCGCCTCCATTCATGTTACAAGAATGTTTAAGGGCAACGTTCAACAAGACTTGAATAATCATATATATCTGAACATGTCCTCTCAATGAAAATGCTTTGAGCAAACACTTCATTTTGATTTGAATAAATGTCTAAAGATTTCTTTTTAGGAAGCACTATGTTATTGGTCTTGAGCTTAAAACTGTAATACTTGTGCAAGGCGGCCATAGCAGCCTCATATCCTCCTCTGTAGTGTTTATATTTAACGAGAAATTTATACTGCTCTCGTTCTTCATGAATCTCAATAAGGAGTTTCTGTGAACGCATTAACTTCTCTTCTTGACTAAACATATGACATAACTCCAAATAGGCAGATAAAGTGGAGCGAAAATTTTCATACCTATGATGCTTGAATTCCATATCAATCCACCTCATGAGATTATGAACAGAAATGAGGTCTTCAAGCAACCTTTGCTATGAAGTGTCCCGCCAGATTGCTACATGATTTTATCTTTTCTTCCATTGTCAAGGAAACGTATTTTCTTAAATTCTGATTTGATAAAACTTGCACGCCCAAATGACTTACTCTTTGCAATAAAATCACCAAGATGTATAACTACGTAAGGATCACTTATTCCCTTGATGTTCTGTTTGATGAAGCACAGGGACGAGAAGTTGAACTTGCCAGATTTCCAGGGCACCATGAAAGATGGAATTCTGAGTTCTCCTGCCAGTGAAATCACCTTCGAAAACTTTTAATGGAGTCGCCAGAGTATGTGCAACCAACATTTGCCTATGACCGACTACTCAACCAGGCCTTAGTACTAGGAAAATGTCGTTCTCCCAGGGATAGATATCAACTTCGATTCCCCGGCAACGACGCCAAAATGTTGTTACTCGGAACCAAATTTGGGTTGCATGCAAATCAATCCTGAGGCAACCTCGAACCACTTTGGATTGGAAGCTGCCCCTCCCAACCCGAGAGGGATCTCTCGAATAATGTCACAATATTATCATTAGTAAGCGTGAAATGGTGGGCATATTTATGGGTAAATGATAGTTTTGGATTTTTAAAGTTTGGGGTTGGACCAGGAAAACAGTCCATTGGGCATGGAGTCAAGTGAAAAGTAAAGAAAAAAGATAATAGCAGTGATCGTATAACTTGCGAAAAATGAGGCAAAGTAAGTCTATCTTTCAACAATTGATAATCATGATATAGTAGCAGAAAAAGAAAAGGAAAAGGCCATCACAGTGAAAACATCTATCAAGGATGATTTTTCACTACAACTTTAGAGGAAAAAGACTGAAGGTTGATAACTAGATGCATAGCACTTATCTTGAGTGAATTCTGATCAGTCACCATAGAAACGCAACACATATATATCAACTGTGTGTAAGGAGCATATAAAATGAATTCCAAACAAATTTTAACTCAGTTGAAAAAGGAAGAGATAGAGAATATGACAATGATAACAGAAAGAACATACTGAAAGAATCGACCGTGATGAATCTCACAATATCAAGTGAACATGTCTTCTAGTATTACTCCATTCCAGGTTTACAAAATAACTCAGCTTACAAAGGAGCCCCTCTTCAAAAGAGGTTTTCCCCCCAACCCCCCTGCCACTCATCCTTGTGCGCTGTCTTCTTTAAACTATTAGACGAATGGTTAAAACAATTTCATTCAGTTGCTCGGTAGTTTTCCAAATGATCGACCTGCTTCATGAATTTTCTTAACACATTGCTAACAAATCGTTAGGGATTTCTTTGTGTTATTACTATTGGATAATTTTAACTATTTTTTCTTCTGTTTGCGGCCAGAAGAGCCTCTTCATGTTGCTTCGAGTTTTTTTTTTTAGTCATCTCATCCATCTTGGCTTTACATTCTGCATCCTGTTTGCATTTTCTTTTGTCTTTAGAAATTCTCACTTCAAATCTGTGATGGAATTTTCCATGAGAACATAAACATCTTTGAGAGCTTCTTCCTCTGAGAGTTTTGGGTGGTCCTTCAAGTAACACTATATGGCAGAAGTCACCTCGCCTTGACCTCTCCGCCTGGTAAGTTTTGGTTTCGTTCATCAAACGTCCTGTCAAGCTCATGAGATATGCAAATTTGGTCGGTAATGAGATATGCGAATGTGGTCGGTAATCAATTTGGGAGAATATGTGATCTGTAAGAAGATCTCCAGTGAAAAGAACACTAATGAAAACGACAGTTGCCAGTGCTACTGAGACACTAGCGCTCTCTATGCATTCATGAAAGGACGGTACATATTTTTCTTCCGACCATTCTGCTTCTTTCATGAAAGCTTCAAGATGGATGACTCACTCCTCGAGTGTTCTTTTGAGAGCCCATTTCTCGAACGCATGCACATTTTCCAGAGCGTTCCAAAGATACCTTTCGGTACAAAGTTTTGCTTCTTCCATGACTGTTTCTCCTGGAAATGCAACGTGTGAGAAACGATTGGCGTTTAATATGTCTGTAACTTCTCTCTGGGTTTGAACCAAGAAGCAAAAGAACTCCCCATTCTCATCTCTAAAAGTTTTTAAAAACATCTGAGGATGCAGTCTCAAGATTCGAAGGCCCATGGTTGTAACATCAATATCAGCGATAGGATTCTCTCTCACCGATCCAATGCCTCTTTCGTCCCAAGGGCTATGTTAACACTCAGATGCAAGTCTTTTATGTTCTGCTTCTTCAGTTATTCATTGTTTCTTCAATTTCTTGGACTCTTCTTCTCGTTACAAGTAGCATAACTAGTGTCTTCATGAAATAAAGCTCCCAGATTTGCAATGGCTATGTGCGATTTGATGCCAGTCAAAGTTCGTGTACGAATAATATTATAATTGACAAACAAAACCCTACCCATCGACGCGATGATTGGAACCATGAATTCAGCTTTCGGACTTTCGGAAGAAGTGGCATCATGCCGTTTTTCAAACGATGGTCAAAATCCCGAAATGGCGAGGTTGGTGCTCTTCGTGGTGTTTCGTGCATGCGACGACATGTGCCATCTTGAATTCAAAGAATGTATTTAATATATCCTTCACTATGCAGATTGACACATCCACAAATATCCCTCCGTTGCTAGTTTGTTGTATAATTCCTCATTTTATTCGTTGCATTCTCATTTTTACAGTCACGACTTAGGAAATAATGGGTTAACAAATTTCTAATGCAAGCATGCGAACACAAAAAAAAATTGGGCAAACCATACGCACTTTCCATAACTGCTCTGTCGAACAAATGAGAAGACTTGTATCGGCCTTTGAAATTTGAACTCGGGCATTGCTACACTTGGATACTCTCATCAACACCTATGAGATCACCTTGACACTTTTATTAACATATGATCAATTATATCCTTGCAACTTGGAATTTTAGATTCTTTATTGACAAATGTATAAACCAATGGACTCTCCCTTCAAATCTCTAATCTCTACATGATGCTCACTCTTATCATTCAGTTGAAATTTGGGCGTGTAGTGCACCCGTTTCAGGTCTCCTTCATTTCTCCCTATGACTTAATGCATGGTGTATGTAATCGCTCAAATGCCAACACTTCCGTCTATTTTTTTTGTGACATAAAATTTGGAGAAATACACCGAGTTTAGAAATTTGCAATATCTGTTACAACAATGTGTATCTATATTTATTTTTTTATTATGTGTGTGTGTGTGTGTGTGTGTGTGTGTATATATATATATATATATATATATATATATATATAT
>SNQJ01S0002325.1:319642-334802 GCA_010110895.2 Picea sitchensis | reverse complement strand
GTGTGTGTATATATATATATATATATATATATATATATATATATATATTATGTTTTTTTGCAGTTGTTACATCCTAGTAGTAGACCCTCTATGCCAATGGATGCATTGGTGCCTAGCCCCATCACTGATGCAACAATAGAGGGAGCTTGTTCAATGGGTGCACCCCACATGTAGGTATGTGTCACATATGATAAATTCACCATAGTCTTTTATTTATTTTATGGAATCCCCAAATTTTTAATGTTCTCGTGTTTCTATAGTATTTGGGACTAGGTGATGTTGGGGAATGTCCATCTAGGATGGACAAGTCACCTGCTTCACATGTATCATGTGTAGAGTTAAATATCGTATAATTTTCAAATTGTTTGTGTTTATGTTTTTTAGTTTTATTAGGTTGTACTAATAGTTCAATTTTATTAATATGTATGCATGCTGTGGATATATTTCATAGCTATAATACTATTAAACTCTCTGTGAACCTGAGCCTTGCTTCTAGGTTATCTTTCTCCAGGCCTAGGGATTCATAGTCACTTGTACAACCTATGGGGGTCCATCATTGCCCACCATCAACATTTCCATCGTCCCCATCGATTGAGATTGCCACAGTAGAGGTTTTATTGGAGCAGGTTGTACAACCTAGTGCTCCATCTACTAGTGAATCTCCATCTAGGGCTGATATATTCATGGTGAGATAATGCATTAATGAATTTTTTTTGTGTTTCATGAATTTGATTTTACTCATATTTATTTAATTTTCTTGACTTGATCCTTGTAAATGATGCAGGGTGGCATCACAGAGAGGCTGGGGTCGAGGAGGAGGGTAACACCCTCATGATTGACAATATCATATGCGGTGAGTTGTCTTAGGTTAAATTACAAAGTATCATTTTGTATGTTTATTAATTCAATGACGAAAACAAATTATAACAATGTTTATTCTTTGTGAAGTCTCCAGAGCATTGAAGCACACCCAGGCCTAGAACCTCTCGAGGTGCTTCCTCTAGCAAGAGAAGGAAGATTGATTTCCAAGATGCTCGCGAGGGTGGCAATGGTCAATGATTGACCAACTACTTCCATTTTGTATCTAGGCCACCATATGGATGTTTTTTTATGTTAGGGCACTTGTTGTCGCTTTGTATATTGGGCACGCGTTGCCATTTTGTAAAAAATGAACAATTTAGATGATGTTATATATATATATATATATGCATTTCATGCCACATTTTTTTATGAATCTCATTGTTTCTACATTTTATGTTGATGAATATATGAATTTCAAAGTGTATGAATTTTATGTGTATTAATCCCTTGATTTTTTTCTAAAGTGATTATTAATACTTGCATTACGCATTAAGGAATACATTATGGTGGAAAAGATTGCTAAGTGCTCAATCCATAATCAATTAATGGTTCTCAAGTAACATTGCATGCTAATCAACCATGTATCTCTACATCATCGATAGATCATTCCTTTTAAATTATTTCATGAATGTTGTGGATATCCATATTCTAACTCACAACCAATAGTGCATGGACTACCCATTGAATTATCTCCATCTAAATCCAATGACAATCCACATTCAAATAGTGGTCACTTGAAAATATTGTGACCTAAAAATGGCATATTACAATAATTTATTATAGAAATTAATTTTCTCATTTATCTTCTACATAATTGTAAATCACTTAACAATATCAGCTCAATGTGTCACAAGGGAAAAACTCTCTATGGCCAAGGGTAAACTACAACAAACATGTATGACTGCAGAAATTAACTCAATTCCAACATATGCTATATAGACTAATGTGCTATATAAGAAAGAGGCCTACCTCGATCCAACGTTTGATGATGTTCCACCGTTGAGCACTTTGACCCAAAGCTTTATACCTACAAGAAGTTCTCGAAAAACAAGTAGAGAAAGTACATAGTGACGATATAAAAGGGGTTAGGAAATTAGATAGCATAATCCACTAATAAACATTAAAAACACGCCCATGGATAATAATCATATATTTTCAAGATACCAATAGGATGGGAAATGAGTATTTATATTAATAATTGATCAGCAGAAGTGACAACATTACAGACTTCCGTGTCGGCACGGTTTGAAACCAAGAAACCGAGTTCCTTCCAACTGGGTCTCCACCACTTCAATCCTCCACCAAAGGAAAGATCATAGGAAAGAGGAAATGAGGTCCACTCAACAATAGGGAAAGAGCTTAGGGGCTAAACACTGTGTCCAGACTTGAGGGACAAAGGGATGCAGACTCAATATGAAGTAATTTCTCCAGAGTAACTTTGCCCTCAAAGTTGAATGCTTTCTCCTCTTTTCCATAGCTCAAAATTGTGCTCTTATAGCCTTCAGAATGCAACTGAAGGGTCGATTCAGAACGTTTCCAGTATATGGAAGGCCAAGGATCAGAGATCTTCTGTCGTGACATGGAAACCCTACCTCATTTTTTATTTTTTGGCACAAATCCCGATATACACGAGTTGTAGTGGAGAAACACGCGTATATGCATCTTGTATAACTGATAGGGAGCGTATATGTGGAAAAATGTATATTTTTAGCTCTGGATTCATAAAAAAGAGATGATAAGTCTGCATAGGGAAATGGAAAAAGGCCCTCTGTGCAAGATAAAAATGGTGAGGCAAATCTTGCTATAACAGATGCCCCCTAATATGTGAGATCAGAGGAGTATCTTTGATGGCCGAAATACATTATAAATAACCCAAAAGTGGAGTGGTAGAGAACCAGTTGGACGAACTCAATTGCTCATTACATTATGTACTGACTTTGCATACATGGCTGCAAATAATACAATGAAGATCCATGTGGAAAATATACCAAACAAGTGTTCATGGCCATGGATAGGAAAATACAAATGCGGTTACATGCCAAAAGTTGTCATAGTCACGAACAAGGCCTAGTGAAACTAGTCTCAAAATCAATCTGAAGATATCTGCATACCAGGAAGTACAATCTGATATCCCATGATCACTGAAGTCAAATAGGTACTGGTCCAATGAAGGGGAAGCAACAACTCAGGAAAGCTGTGACCACATAGTGATGTCTTCAAGTCTTCTACACTGTCTGCCAAAGGTGCAAGTCTACATCATGTGAATAAAGGAGTTTGAGGTCGAACACGATGAGACATCATTTGATTACTGGTCATTGAGGTATACCGTTAACAAACGCGAGACAACCTACCAATAATGAAAGTAGGTATCAAGGCACCAAGTACATTCCTACAAGTGTGAAAAAGGATTCGATGTCAAACACTTGATAAATCCATTGATCAAGAGACATTGATGTATTCCCATATGTCAATGGCAAGAGAGCCTACCACTAATGACTGCAAGCCTCAAGGTACTCATAAAACTCTAGGTCTCATATCCATAATAAATGAGCTGAAGTCGATGGAAAGAGACCCGCTGAAAGGAGAGCATTGAGGCCTCTCTCATCAGTTAGCAAGAGGAACAAAGCATGAGCTTCATGATTGGTGGAGATCAGACGAAGAACATGTTCACGAACCAACGACCCTGTGTGTCTTTCGCGTGTGCCAAATGCAAGAAGTACACAAAAAGGACCCTCTGAATAGAAGCCAATGATGAAAAACTGCTGACAAAGGCGAGGAAACCACCAATAAGGCTAATGGAATCCAAGACACTACATGAATCCCAAAGTGTGAATATATGTCTTACCGTCGAGAACAAAGGAAACCACCCAGTCAACGACCAATGATGAAATGTCGATTGCTGGGTTCATGGTGACCTACCAACGATGAAAGTAGGGCCAGGGTGCATGATAAGACCAAAGCATCATGTGATTCAGAGACAAACTGAGGGTATGGCTGACATGTAAAGTCAAGATTTCTGAGGAGTGGCCGACACAGGTTGATAGACTTCCTTTGAAAAAGAGCATGAGACATATGGTGGAATCCGACAACATGGACTCAATGATGTGACAATTAGATGCAGGAGGCATCAATAATGTTCTCTATAGGGACTGGAAGAGTAACCAGTTGGTAGAGAAAACTCTATAGCGAGATCAACTTCCTAAGGCCATGCTAATCCCAAAATTCTAATGACACAAGGACTCAATAACTTTGTGCTCTGTTCAAAGGTGAAACGACTATTGCCAATTATAATATAGTACTCCCTTCCCACCCATATTTTTTTGTTTTTATATAAAAAATGAATGCTATGATATAGAGGAGGGAACGAGTGTCGCAAGTAAGAAAAACTAGTTCCAGCAGTGGAAAGTACCTATGCTTAATCCAAGGAAATGCATGCGGGAGATGGACATTTGGGGTGATGTTCCCTCCAGGGTATAGGGTGTCAAATTGCGAAGGATATAAATAAGGCTCTACTTGGTTGAGGATGCAAACTGCCTAGGCAACGATTTATAACGCAAAGAGAGAACCAGATAAAGGCTCAATACTGCAAGCGAGGGCATGAGATACAATCATAACTTAACACCAAAAAATGTCCTTTTTTATATCTTTTAGTCTACTTGGTGTGAAAAAGGGGTAAACTTGTGCCAAATAGACGTCTTTTCAAATCCGATTTACGAGTGTGAAAAAGACAAGTTCACTCGACAATCTTTTCAATTTTTGGTAGAGAGTCGGAAAAGAGCTTAACTAAGACTCATGACCTTTCAAGTCCAACTTTAACGAGTGTAAAAGGGACAAATCACTCGACAATCCTTTTGGTTTTTAGACGAGTCAGAAAAGAGCTTAACTGAGACTCATTTTTGGGAGTCCATGGGTAATAAGGCTGCATGTGCATGAATGAGAAATGAGGTTCATCATACAATCATGCATTGAATTATAATGGACTCCCAGTCCTAAGGAAAAAATCGCCATGGGCACCAAATGACAAAGAGGTTCTAGCTAGGGTACCCATGTTTGGTAAGTCTCTACCATTTATTAACAATGCTATTAATAGTAGATGGGGGGTTATGCGTCACAATAAATGGGTTCGTACATAAGGCGTAAAAAACAGTAGTTGAAAGATAATGCAAAAATGCACGATGGAGTAGATATCTATCCTATATGATAGGTTATGAATATACTTGCCTGAGGAGATGAACGATCAACTATGACGTTGAAATCCGCAAGAAAATTGAGTCAAAACTGCAAAAACCAGCTTAAAACCATTCTTGAATTAGTCTGTTAGGTGAAACAATAGCGTAAAACTATATTAAGTGGGTAAAAAATATCTTATAAATAGTAATAAAATAAAAAAATACTGTATCATTTTCATTTTTACCCAAATAGTGCAATTTGGACTAAAAAACCTCCAGGATTCAAATGACGATTGCAGGAGCGAAAGGCAACGGAATCACGAATCGTCTGGATCATGTAACTCTTCATCCCATCCTCTTCAAATTCAATGGTGTACATTTTTGAATTAGGTTTTATTTTTCTATTTTTTGAGGGCGTAGTTTGGAGTTTTCAGTATACATGGGTTTCTTTGAATAGGTCGCGTATACGACTAGATATACACCCCTGTGTGAACCACAAGGGGCATATATCAGGCCCTACCCGCGACTATTTGTGGATAAACCATGTATACATACACAAATGGAAAAAAATAAGGGTTTCTAACTTAAAAATGATTTGTTTTTTGCAGGATGGTGTTGGAATGGAGAGAGCGAGAGCATGAGGAGGTAGATGCAACATTGGATCAAGATCCGGTGGCTCAAGAGGCTCTAAAAATATGTGGTTTGTACAAGTTGTGGGATCTCAAAGGGATGAGGGCCCAAGTGAGGTTGTTGGAGATGTTGGTGGGCTATTGGGATTCTGATAGCGAGAGCTTTATCCTTGATGGACAACCATTAAGGATCGAAGTAGAGGACATCTACTTCTTGACCAGACTTTCATGTCAAGGAGAGGTTGTGGACCTCAAGTCACGGGGGATAGGGAGTGGGATGAATTTCGAAGAGTACATCAAGGCCCACTGTGTTGCAGGGACTCCCATGGTGGGAAGTCAAATCCCCATCCGGGCTATAGGTAACCTCAGCCTGAAGATTATTGTGCTCGTTCTTACCAGGATCATAGGATCGACCTCACTGCATCAAGCATTGAGACCAGTTATGTGTTACGCATTGGAGTGTGTGAGGCCCACTGTCTACGATTGGTGTACCTCACTGCTGACCAATATGAAAGGTCAGTTGATAGAGTGCAAGCAGGGGGGTAAGCGAAACTTCAGGTTTGCCTCTATCCTTTGGAGATTCTTTTTCGAGCGGGTCCCATGTCTGGGACCTAGAGTGGAGATCCTTCCTAGGGGACCACATGATCCAACTATGGCGTGGTGGATCAAAGTCATGAAATGAAAGGGGGGAGGTAGGGTGTCAACACCCTACAACTATGATTTTTTCTTCTCGTGGAAGAGACAAATAATTTCTTTGGACGACTATCCCTATGTGGGGATCGAGTTCAGAGGAGACCCATATATGCCTCTTCCACCAGGGGCCTCTTATGGCGCCATAGGTAAAAAGTTTTTACATATTTCATTTTTTTGTATTTTTGTATTTAAGGAAACAAAAATATTTTTGGATGGTGTTTGAATATTAACTAGATACTTGTGTGATTTTTAGATGTGGGTGCACAATGGCCAGAGGGATTCTTATGACATAGATGGAGGCACTAGGGAGATGAGGCAGTGGGAGGAGAAGCAGAGAGAGTCCTACAGAATGTGCAGGGCAACCTGTCTCATCTGACACAAAGGATTCCTATGGTTCAGGTAAAGTATCTACCTGAAGCCATGCATCAACAAGTTGTTGGTGTACCTAGAGCATGGGTACGACTCTTCCATCGTCTCGCAAATGCCGTGGTTTTCTATCATGATACGCATCCGGCGCCATAAGCGTAGATGTCATGGGATATGTATATCGACTGTATATATATTTTGAGGGTTTTAGCCCCAAATTTGTGATATAAACACCATATATTTTTGAAATATATAAAGAGGGATATTCGACTTTACTCATATCTTACAATGTGTACATTGATTTAATGGTTTTCTTTACTTTATTGATGTGACAAATGCCAATCTAAAACATAATTAGCATAGGCATCATAAACATGATTAGAACTTATAGGGATGTGAAAAGATGTAATAAAATCAAATTGTCATTCTAAAATACGTACCCGTAGGAATCGATAGAGTAACGTAGGATCACACACACGGTAACGACCATTCAACTGACATACTACTAACTGAGAATCTAGGCGAACCTCTAGAGAGTGAATACCATGTGAGATGGCATCGCACAAAAGTTCTGTGACATCGCTATATTCAACCATATTGTTCATGGATGGCCCTAGGCATACGCCACCTGAAGACACCAACAGACCCTCGGGTGAGTAAATCACCCAAGCGGCGGAAGCCAAGTTCCGTGTATGATGACTGGCTCCATCTATGAATCCTAGGTAGACCAAAGACTCCGTTGACATCTGCCAACCAAAAGGGAAAACTCGATAAGCAAGCCAAAGACAAAAAGAAAAGGTGAAAAATATGTATATACACCAAATTTACATTAGTATACAAAGGGTTTCACCCAAGCCTAGGGCTCAAGCATAATACCTTTTCAAGTAGAGCCCATTTCTGGGCTTGACTAGTTTATTCCCTTCATAATCTTCCAACTCGTAGGCTCCTTTTTCTAGAACACGTCACACGATATACAGACTGTGCCAAATGGGTGTAAATTTCCCTACCCCTAGCGGTTCTTTGGCTTGGTCATACAAGAGGACCAACTCACCCTCAACATACAACTGGGGACAGACAAACTTGTCGTACTGAACCTTGACACGTTTCTTGTTTTCCTTGATAGCCGTAAAGGCATCTCGACGCTGCTCGTCAAGACTCTCTAGGTGCACGAGGCGTCGCTCTAAATCTGAAGTGTCAGGTAGGAGCTCGACTACCAAATTGAGATAAGGGATTTCATATTCAATAGGAAGTATCAACTCCACACCGTGTACTAACTAAAAAGGGGAAAAATCAATGGTAGTCTTGACCAAGGTTCGGTATGCCCAAAGCATGGGATATATCATGATGTACCAATCAGAATTACTCCGGATGATAGTTTTTTGCAAAATGGTCTTGAGAGACTTGTTAACGACCTCTACTTGCCCATTTGTTTGGGGGTAATAAGGAGATGAGTGACCATGTCTAAACCCCAGCTTGGATTCTAGTTCTACCATCATTTCATTCTGAAAGTGACTACCATGATTAGTGACAATCTCACTCGAGATACCGAACCGAGAAATAATTTGGTTGAACACGAAGAAGGTTGCAGTCTTCCCATCGGATTTTACGATAGGAATGGCTTCAACCCACTTGGTAAAGTAGTTGACAACCACGATAATGTGCTGATTCCCCCCAACCAAAATTGGGTTGCAATCGACAAAATCTACCCCCCACTTGGTGAAGGGACTAACGATAATGACTAGGTGAAGGGGGGCTGGGTGCGAGCACATTTTTCGAGTGAATACCTGGTAGGGGTGACACTTCTTAACCGCTTCAATGCAATCTTTAAAGATGGTGGGCCAGAAGTAACCAGATCGTAGGATTTTTTGGGCTATCGCAAACCCAGATAAATGACCACCATAAGCCCCTTTGTGGAAATCATTTAGGATTGACTTGACTTCCTCGTGAGTTAAGAAACAATGTAAGATACTATCTATTCCTCGACGATACAAAGTGTCACTGATGATGGTATACTTTTTGGCTTGGCATCTAACACGTCGTCGATCATCTCACGAGAGATGCTGAGTGAACTTCAAGGTTTGAAGATATAAAACAATGTCTCCATACCAGGGGTCGGACGATGAGACAAGGAAAATGTGTTCGTCTGCAAACGAATTGACATGGATAACATCCTCATCTAATCGTGGAAAATCAGATATTAACTCTGCAAAAACTAGTGATTTCTTGGACTTGGTTGAAGCAAAGTCGAGATCAAATTCTTGTAAGATGAAAATCCATTTATTATATTTCCCACCTATGATATGCCTAGTGAGGACGTATTGAAACAAATTGACATCGACAACCACAATAGTCTTGTAAAGCAATATATAGTGTCACAAACGTTGGACTGCGTGAACGACAACCAAAGCTATCTTTTCAACGTGAGAGTAATTACACTCAGGTTCGACTAAATTTCGACTAAGATAGTAGATGACGTGCTCATGGAGCTCATCATCCTCCTAAACTAGAACCATACCAATCGTCTCTTCAGACGAGGCGATATACAACAAGTAATCTCTACTGTAATAAGGATATTTCAGCAGGGGGGTCGATACTAAGGATTTCTTTAAAGTGTTGAAAGACTCTTGGGCTCGCTCATCCTAGATAAAAGGAGTGTCTTTCTTTAATAGGCGCATGAAACCCTTAGTGATATTGGCATAATTTACTATAAACCGACACAGAAAGTTAGCTTTCCCCTGTAAACCTTGAAGTTGTCTAATCATGCATGGGGTAGGCAATTGAAGTATTGCCTCAACCTTAAGAGGATCTACCATGATCCCGGTCTCGGAAACTAGGAATCCTAAGAGACAGCCAGACTTAACGCAAAAGATGCATTTGTGAGGGTTTAACCGGATTCTATAGTAACGTCATCTTTCAAAAACAAGCCGAAGGTGTGTAACATGATCCACTCTCTTGCGAGAATGAGTAGCAAGATCAACGAGGTAAGATTCAACTATGTGCTTGAGATTGTGAAAAGAGAAAGTCATGGCACATTGGAAGGTTGCTCCGACGTTTTTCAGGCCGAAAGGCATTTTTCGGTAAGCAAAAGTACCCCAAGGACATATAAATGTTGTCTTGTGTTGGTCCTCAGGTTTGATCTGGATTTGGTTATATCCTGAAAAATCCATCCATAAAGGAAAATATTTCTCTTCCCACACACTCATCGAGAATATGATCAATGAAAGGCGTGGGGAAGTTATCTTTAGGACAAGCCTTGTTCAGGTCACAAAAGTCCATACACACACGGATGGTTCCTTTCTTTTTATTCACAGGAACAGGGTTGGATACCCGTTCAGTTAAGGGAACTGGGTAGATGAAGCCAACATCAAGTAGCTTCTCCACCTCTGCCTTAATAGCGGGGGCCTTCCTAGGATCAATAGCTCTAAGACGTTGTTGAATAGGTTTAGCATCCGGATAAGTCCTAATCTCATGTTTGACAATATGAGGGTCGATCCCTGGAATATCTTCGTATGACCAAGCGAATACATCTCAAAATTCTTTGAAAAGGTTGGTGTAGATCAAAATCTCTTCTGGTGAACAATCCACACCTATATTTACGTTCTCAATCTTGCCATGGGTACGAGAGATATCGATTAGGACGGTAGGAGAAATACTCTCCATATTTACTTCGGCATAAATGTTGTACGTATCAAGTGAAACTACAGCATGACCGACTATCTCACTCAAGGTAGATCGAAAATCATCTCGCTCGATTGTTTCAAGACTTGGGAGAAAATAATATCGATGATGCATGTCATCCCAAGGTCTCTCGGAACCATTCATGGCTTCGAGGATGGCTTCATCTAAAGGAAAAGTATCATCTAAGAAATCATGTGAACAATATAATGAGGTGGCCCATACATGCCTAAGAACGGGATCCTCGTCGTCCGTCTATGAGTTAACAGGATCGGGATCGATAGAGGAGTCAAGAATGGCTTGATACGCAATCTCCGCTACCGATAGTGTCATAGCCATGCCAACGTGCAACTGTCCTTCGCTCGATGAAGTCGGAGAAAGTAGGGTCCATGGATCAGTAAAATAGGAAGTGCAAAATGGTATGGACCTTCCGGTTGAAGTAGGCCTACTAGACATGGCGTAAACATGTTGAATTAGTGCCAAGAAGTCGAAAGTACCCATGAGGGAAGAATACATTTCGACATCGATATTCTCAGTTGCCAGCTGAGAATTGTCTATCACAGGGATCGACGGTCCAACATATGCATTAGGACTAGAGTACGCAAAGGATAACTGGTCGATCGTCATGATCTCCCCCTGATGAGGAAAACAAAGTATACGAAAAACAGACGATACGACATAAACCATAGCATAGGTCCAATTGTGACCTAGTAACAAGTTATAATCGAGAGGTGCATCAACTACCTCTACTTCTACCTCTACCGTCTTCCCACCTAATTGGATCGGAAAGGCGGGGAGAATACCATGAGGGAAGAAGGAATGACTGTCAAATGCAGTCAACATGTTCAATGACTTGGAAAGGGTCAGAGAACCGATAGCTTTCCAAAAGACTAGGGACATCATGCAAGTGGCATCACCCTCATCAACGACTGCTCGTTTGATAGTATACTTGGAATACTCCACGTGGATTTGAAAAGCCACATGGTAGGGTAAGCAAGGCTTCACGTCCATGACTTCAAACTTGATAACTTTCGACCCACAAGGTTCTAGAGCTCCTAAGGCAGAGATTAAGGAATTCCTTTGTGATGGACACATCTGGAGTACCTCCAAAGCTGACATCGCACAAGGGGTTTGGCCAAGATCCTCAACAATAGAGTAGTTCTGGGTGACTCTAGAATTAGGGTTGTGGGTAGAGCGCTTGATTACTCCTTTTGGAATATGATGTGGTGGCTCTGGTTTCTCGATCTATAAGTTCATCTCTGAGGGTGGAGGAGGAGATTCTAGGCTAGTACTAGATATTGAAGAGCTACAATATCGAGAGCGGGTGGCTATATCAATTTTTGCATTGACCATATTGATGCAAACACGATCGCCATCTTGCGACGGTGGGTTTTGACTTCCACTGGATGCATTTCTGGCGTTCGAAGAGATTAAGGCTAAGTGCTGATTGTGTGGGAATGGGTTCATCGACACGATGGGCGGTAGATTTAAAATCCTCACAACCTCCACAAGTTTGGGGCATAAGTGTGTAAGGTGGTCATCGGTACAAAGTTTACAAGGAAACTTCACCTTACGTTTCTCTTTCTTTCCCTCTCGAACATTATTATTCTATTTCCCATTATTATATTTGTCCTTGGATTTATTATTATTATTCCCACCCTTACAATTATTTTGACCTTTCCTTTTATTCCCATCTTGTTGTTGGTCACCATTTGGGTTCTTCGATGATTGCACGGAATGCACATCCATCGATTGGGTGGGTTTGGAGGATCCAGACGAGGCTGGCCCTCCAACAGACTTCATTTCCGAGTCTATGGATTTTACATTGGCGGACCCTACAATTCCATTGACATGAGGTCCGGGAGTCTATCTAGGATCGTGATTTGTCTGCGGTGCATCTGGAAGAAGGTGGTATAACATCCCATACTGAGCATATATCAAATCAAGTTGCTGGGCTCTAAAGATAGTTTCTTCCTCGTTGAAGACCCTGTAAGTAGCAATGTCCTTTGAAATATGAGCGTGTAAAGACTTTAGGAACCATTCTAGAAGAAAGGCCAGGGGTATAGGAGTCTTAACCAACCGCCTTTGCCTACGCCATTCCTGGATATGGTCTGAGATGTGAGTGTCGGTACCCTGGCGTAAATTGAACAAAAGTTCAAGGCCAACATCATAATGAATGGGAAGTTGAAAGTGGTTGAGAAAGGCTAGCACCAATTGATGAAAAGATCCATATGTCCCCCTAGGTAGCTCAATGTACCATTGCGACATGAATCCAATGAGAGTGCGTTGAAACAATCATAATCTAATAGAATCATGATTCAAAGAATTCGATGAGCACCAAAGGTGAAAAGTAGTGATGTGGTCTCCAGGGTCCTCACCATTCTTACCCTCAAACTTTGGAATGTCTGACAGAAGTTTGGTAGGACAGGGGGCCATGTGGGATCATGACTCACCAGGTCATTCATTAGTTTAGACAAATATGGCAAATTAAGAGTGGCCAGAAAGGGAATACGGGTTTGTGAAACCTAGCCCCATCCTCTCACGAAATATTGTGTGTTAGGAATTGCATTCCATCCAGGATTTTGGTAAGGACCAAAAACTTGTCCAGGATTAAAAGACCCTCCTCCTGGATGATTTGTAAAACATGGATTGGGCATCATTCTAGCATGAATGTTTTGATAAGGGTTATGAAAGTTGCCTCCGTTGGATTAGATCCAAGTTGAGGGTTGTTAAAATTGCCTCCAACTAGATTAGATCCAGGTTGGGGAGTGCCCAAAGTGTAAGACTGACCTCCTCAAGGTGGGAACCTAGAGGTTTGAATAGGATTCGTCATGCCAAAAGTATTGGTCGGAATCGACACCGAGGGGATATGGATATAGGGCAGAACTTGTCTGCTAGTTGGGTTGTTCCATCCAGCTGTAGAAGGATTAGACCCAGGGTTAAGAATAGGGACACTTCCCACATTAGGATTCACTTGGGGTATATGAGAACAACCAAACGGGAAAGGAGTGTAGGGAGGTGTAGTGCCCCCAAGTCCAAAGCTAGCGTTAAGGCCAACAACTGGGATGGCAGTCGAAAACTGCGAAGTGAAGTTAGGCATACCATAAGAAAATGGACTAGAATCCATAGGTATGGTCTGAACATTGTAACTCGGTGAGTGACTGAAACCCCCAAAAGGGTTTGATGCAAGAGAGGAAACATTAACTACAGGCCGCGCCATAGTGCCAGTATAAGCCTCCGACACTACAACTGTAGCAGCTGCAGGTGTTGAAGGGGTGCCATTAACTATAGTAGGATTAGGAGTCGAAGAACTCCCAATGTTCTGAAGAGTAGAATCAACACTCATCCTTGTGGAACCACAAGTCTGAAAAGTGGATGTGTGTGTAACATTACTGGTAACTCTACACCTTTTAGAAGGCAAGAACTCGAAAACTGGTGGTAACTGTAAAAACCAACGAGACCTACGAGGAAGCTGCTCTGACTCCATGATAACTTATGACTCTCCAACAAATAAAAATATATCCTAAGGCCAACTAGTAGTCAAAAAGCATACCAAAAATTCAAACGACCAATATGCATGCAAACGGGCTAAAGTGGATGAGTGGCCTCCCTCGCTAAAGAAGGTATGTCTCGTCCAAGAGGGACCTGAGACTCCCCGCTAAAGTTTGGAGGTAACATAATCAGTTATAAGGGCCCTCGTAGGCCTAACAACCAGTCGGTCAGATCCCCCCAGAGAGGTAATCCTCCATAAAGGATGTGTGTTGTCTGACCCCTATCTGACTCAGGATACAAGCAAAATAACCCCTGCAAGTAACTTATGAGATACCAAATCAAGAAACTAATAAACCACTGTATAAATGATGCACATGGGAGAAGTTGTAAGTCTGGATCACCATATGGGTAGGGTAGCAAAGCCCAAAACCTTGAAAGCACCGCCTCTCACAGAGGTATGGGTACTAGCAAGATCCCCTAATATGAATAAATCCATAGAAATATCTCTGATGCTAGGTGAGTATCCAGGGGTTATCCCTTCATCCAACTTTGCGCGACCTCGTGATAAACTCCGGTGTGAGCGGAGCCTCCTAATATTACCAATTATACAATGGACTTCTCAACTCCCTGTCTCAGACACATATGTTGATTTAATTTCCTTGGAGAACTTTACTCACAAGATCCTATTCCAAGGCACTAAATCCTAGACTAGTTTGTTCACCCTAAAAATATAATCATGACTAATCAATTTTAGTTTAAAGTGTAAATTTTATTGGCCATGGTTACTAAAAAAGGTATGGAAGTGAAACTCATGGTGTTATGACTCTGCAAGAAAATAAATATGGATATAATGCAAAGTCTATATTTAAATTTTCAATGAATGATATGCTAAATAAGAACAATGCAGTCTTCAATTTCAACTATGCAATTCAGAAGTAAAATGCAATCTTTCACTAAATGCTCTAAGCTAATGATAAAGATTCCAAGATAGAAATGCCAACCAATGCAAAATGCCTATTTTGTATTTTCAATATAAAAAAGAAAATGTATGGACTGATGAGCAACCTGTGTTGGTTGTGGAGCCTGATTATCTTCCTGATTCAAAGGTCCTTACTTTTAGCCATTTTTATAACCCATGAAGTATTTACACCCCAGAAGTATGTACACTCTTCCACGCGGGGGAGTGCAGAGGGGGGGTACCCCCTCTGCGGGGTCTGGGGGGCCTATCCCCCCGGCTGGGGGGTCTGGGGGCAAGCGGGCCCCCAGCGGGGGTTC
>SNQJ01S0002325.1:309493-319632 GCA_010110895.2 Picea sitchensis | reverse complement strand
TGTTGAGATCAGTCTCCAAGTGGGAGATTGTTGGTTGTGGAGCCTGATTATCTTCCTGATTCAGAGGTCCTTGCTTTCAGCCATGTTTATACCCCATGAAGTATTTACACCCCAGAAGTATGTACACTCTTCCATGCGGGGGATTGCAGAGGGGGGGTACCCCCTTTACGGGGTTCGGGGGGCCTATCCCCCCGGCTGGGGGGTTTGGGGGCGAAGCCCCCGAAGGAAAAATTGCCTTGTAAAAGTATATTTTAATTTCATTGTAAATCTGTACTGTTCATTATAAGGTCGCAGATCTAATGGTAGAGATTATGTTAGGGTTTTTTTCCCTAGAAGGCAACCCTCTTTTATGAGGGAAATGTATCTTGGCTATCGATTGTGGCAAGTATTGTATTCTGAGAGAGGAGACTGTGAGAGAAAGAAGAGGAAGTTACAATGGGTTTTGCTATAGGTTGTATCCCTTCATTTGCTGGATAATAATAAAGAAAGGACCTGACAATTTCTCTGGTGGACGTAGCCCACACTGGGTGAACCACGTAAATCTGTGTCTCTCTTGTATTGTGTGTCTTCTGTGTTTTGTTTCTGCATTTGTTTTATTTTATTTCTCCGCGGTCCTGTTTTTCTAACAACTTGATATATAAATTCTACTATGTATAAAAGCAATAACTCAAGCAGAACACCAAGCAACCAAGCAAACAACCCAGATAACAAGGACAAATAAAAAATGGAAAACAAAGAGAAAGACTCTGCCCAAAAATTCAACTCTAAACATGTTTCCTGTCATCCCAGATAATCTCAATAGGAACTATAGAGACCTAAGAAGGCTCAACAATTTTCAAATCCCACCCAACAGTCACTAAACCAAGCAAACAAGCAAGGGGAAGTGTTATATGTAATGCTCAGGAGAACAAAGCATATATATACTTCTTGCAGTGAGACAACAAGTGTGTATACGCGATTGTCAAGGAAAAAATGGCGTATATGCTTTAAAATAAGGCCAGGCAAGGGCAAAAGGCTGAAAACTCAGACTCAGAGTGAACACAATCTGTCAAGCAATGATACGACAAGAACTACAAAGGAAAAATAACAATGTAAGAAGAAAAAGTACTTCAACCCTTAGAAGGAAGATCTCTCCCCAGTGGAGTCGTCATTTTTGTTACAAGGGAAAAAATCTCTATGGCCAAGGGTAAACCACAATAGACAGGTATGACTGCAAAAATCAACTCAATTCCAACATATGCTATATAGACTAATGTGCACTATAAGAAAGAGGCCTACCTCGATCCAACGTTTGATGATGTTCCACTGTTGAGAACTTTGACCCAAAGCTTTATACCTACAAGAAGTTCTCGACAAACAAGTAGAGAAAGTACATAGTGATGATATAAAAGGGGTTAGGACATTAGATAACATAATCCATTAATAAAAATTACAAACATGCCCATGGATAATAATCATATATTTGCAAGATACCAATAGGACGGGAAAGGAGTATTTCTATTAATAATTAATCAACAGAAGTGACAACATTACAGACTTTTGTGTCGGCACGGTTCGAAACCAAGAAACTGAGTTCCTTCCAACTGGGTCTCCACCACTTCAATCCTCCACCAAAGGCAAGCTCATAGGAAAGAGGCAATGAGGTCCTCTCAACAATAGAGAAAGATCGTGGGGGATGAACACTGTGTTTAGACTTGAGGGACAAAGGGATGCAGATTCAATATGAAGTAATTTCTCTAGAGTAACTTTACTCTCAAAGTTGAATGCTTTCTCCTCTTTTCCATAGCTCTAAATTGTACTCTTATAGCCTTCAGAATGCAACTGAAGGGCCGATTCGGAACATTTCCAGTATACGGAAGGCCAATGATCAGAGATATTCTATAGTGACATGGAAACCTAACCTCATTTTGTATTTTCTGGCACAAATCCCGATATACATGAGCTGTAGTGGAGAAACAAGCGTATACACATCTTGTATAGTTGATAGGGAGCGTATATGTGGAAAACTGTATATTTTTAGCTCTAGATTCATCAAAAAGGGATGATAAGTCTGCATAGGGAAATGGAAAAAGGCCCTCTGTGAAAGGTAACAATGGTGAGGCAAATCTTGCTATAACACAATGTTATGTCAATTTAACCTCCATAACTAGTACTATAATTACTCAATTACGAACATGACATAAGATAAAATTCAATTATACAAGTACACAACATTTGGACAATCCAAACACATCATATATATTTAGAATATGAAGTACATGCACCTACCAATATCTTATCAAGGGTTGTTAGAATTTGGGCTCTTCAAACCCTAGCGATGGAAACCATAAGATAACATTATTCAATAACTCACTACATTAGAGATCATCAACAAGGTAGCATACACAATGGTAAGTCCTTTTTGGAACCTACATTTGTATCCCACACTTGTAAGATCAACTCCCTCTATCTTCTCGATAACAAGCACATTAGGTAGCACTAGGGTTTTAAAATGCCACAAAACCTAACTTCTTCTCTTACCAGAGATACATGATAAAAGTATTTTTTTTCTCCTATAGGTATAAGTCCTAGTATTCCTAGTCTCCTTAGGAAAAACCTTTACCATAGTATTCCCTTGACATTCCGTAAGAAGCCTAGTTGTTAGTTTCTTAGTTGATTCAATCCATAATTTGACCATTTTCTCAGCACACACATTATTCCCCTCTTTCTATGAATGACATATATATAATCATTTGATTTATGTGTAACCCTTCATAAATGCCAAAAAGGCGAATAAATGACTCATTAATGCAATCATGTTTGTTTAGCTTGTGTAGTGGGTATATGTAAATTTTCTTAAACCCATCAATTATTAATAAAATTGATTCAGTCTTCCGTGATGTCCACTAAACTTATTGATTTTGATCAATAGAATGAGAGAGTTCACATGGAAACTAGATCTTAGAATGAGTATCATTTTCCACCTAGAAATAAAGTTTTTGAGGTTACATTTAATGACACACCATAGAAAGTAATGTTGTGCTACCAAAATTCCTCCAAGGAGACTTGAAACCATTATTCTTTTCCCTTCACCATATATGAGAGTTTATTGCACACTCATACCCAATTTTTGGGTTAGAGCACACATGGAGACAAAGGACCCTCCCAAACCTAATCCCACAAACCTGTTGATTCCATTCCATTGCCATGCCATGCCTTTCCATACCATGCCATTTCCATTTCCATGCCATTGTCATGCCTTTCCAAGTCATTCCATCGCATGCCATTTCCATGCCATTTCTTTTTCCACACCATTTCCATGCCTTGACATGCCATTCCATTTCCATTCCTTTCCAAGCCATGCCATGCCATTGCCAAGCCATGCCATGTAATTCCATTTCCATTTCCATTCCACGCCATTTCCATTACCATGCTATGCCATTCCATGCCATGCAATTGCCATTCCATTGTCATGTAGCTTCCCATGTCTTGTCATGTAGTTTCCCATTTTAACCTATATAACAATAAATATAACGTTCCATAAAATTATGCAAGGAAAAGGTCAAATAAAAATGTGGATTGCAATGAAACAAGAATAACAAAAAAAGAAACATTGCCATGCCATTGTCATGACTCACAATTAAACCCTAGGAATACAACCTGACACTTTTTATTACATTTATGTCATAATTTTTAGAAATTTAGGGCTGTCATGTCTTGAATATTGTAGGGCTGCCATGTGTCCTCTTGCATTTCATCATGCATTTGTTATCTAAACCCTAGTTTAAGCTTTCATTTTTATCCCCCTTTCATTTAATGATTACCTATTTTAAGGGCTGATATATTTGTCCTTGTATTGCCTTGCCTTTCCTTGCCTTGCCATGCCTTGTCTTTTCCATGCCTTGCCTTTTCCATGCCTTGACTTTCCATGCCATTCCTTGCCATGCCTTTCCTTACCATGCCATGCCTTGCCTTTCCTTGCCTTACAATTCCATGCCATGCATGCCTTTCCATACCTTTCCCTTCCATGCCATGCCATGCATAAATTTCCATACCTTGCCTTTCCATGCCATGCCATGCCTTGCATTTCCTTTCCATGGTATAGTATGGTATGGTATGCCTTTCCATGCCATGCCTTGCCTTGCCATGGTATGGTATGCCTTGCCTTGCCTTGGCATGGTATGCATTGCCTTGCCTTTCCATGGTATGATATGGTATAGTATGGTACGCCTTTCTTTTCCATGTTATGTTATGGTATGGTATGTTATGGTATGACTTGCCTTGCATTTCCATGATATGGTATGGTATGGTATGACTTGCCTTGCCATGGTATGGTATGGTATTCCTTGCTTTTCCTTGCCATGGTATGGTATGGTATGGTATGCCTTGACCTATCATTTCCATGCCTTGCAATTAAACCCTAGGAATACACCTTGACACCTTTTATTACATCTCTGTCATAATTTTCAACCCTTTAGCATTGTCATGTCTTGAATATTGTATGGTTGTCATGTGTCATCTTGCATTTCAACATTTGTTTGTTATCTAAACCATAGTTTAAGCTTGCATTTGTAGCTCCTTTTCATTTAATGACTACTTGTTTTAAGGGATGCTATATTTTTCCTTGTAATGCCTTGGCTTGGCTTGGCTTGGCTTGTCGTGCCATGCCTTGCCTTTTCATGCCCTGCCCTGCCATACCTTTCATTTCCTTTCCTTTCCATACCATTCCTTGCCTTGCATTGCATTTCCTTGGCTTGCCACACCATGCCATGCCTTGCATTTCCTTGGCTTGTCTTTCCATGCCATGCAATGCCTTTCCTTGCATGGCTTGCCATACCTTGCCTTTCCATGCCATGCCTTTCCTTTCCTTGCCATGGTATGGTATGTAATGTTATGCCTTTCCTTGGTATGGTATGGTATGCCTTTCCATGTCTTGCCCTGCCTTTCCATGGTATGGTATGGTATGCCTTGCCTTGCCTTGCCATTGTATGGTATGATATTGTATGCCTTGTGTTGCCTTTCCATGGTATGGTATGGTGTGGTATGGTATGCATTGGAATGCCATGCCTTGCCTTGCCTTGCCTTTCCATGATCATGGTATGGTATGCCTTGACTTTCCTTGCATTTCCAAGCCATGGTATGGTATACTTTTCCTTGGTATGGTATGGTATGGTATGGTATGCCTTGCCATGTCGTGCCTTGCCTTAAAAATTATTAGAAATTAAAAATGAATTATTTTTAGACAAATTTCTATGCACCAAAATTGGAAAAAAAGTTGGATGGATGCTTATACACTACAAAAATCTAAAAGCATAGTTTATTATTCTTTAAACAATTTTAGTATTTTATGAAGTAATCTAAAACCTTGAAAAATCCTGAAAAAAATTGAAACTATATCTTCTCTATTTTTTTTTCTTTGTCAATTTCCATTCCTTTTGGATGTAGCAAGCAGTGGTGGTAGTGATAGCATGGTCGATCATCGGAGGGGATGTCAAAATCATTGCAAAATCTTCATCAAAGTGAGAGATATATTAAGTTGAATGAGAGATATCTTAAGTTGAATGACGAGGGAGTTGCATTGCACATATCCCTCATTGTCCACCGTTGCCTCTTGATGTAGTGTACATTGTTGAGATTCAACAAGAAGATCCTAGTGAAAATTATGCACCTACACTAGGATGGATCCTAAGGCTATTTTTAGGTGGAAGTCTATTTTTAGATGATGAGAAAATTCTATTTATAGATGATGTATATTTATATATGGTGAGAGAATTCTATTTATAGATGTATGTCGACTATTATTATGCCTTAATAATAGTTGGACAATAAATATTAATCTATTCTCAATGAGCACTTGGAAATAGTTATATGAAGTGGAAAATCAATTAGCTATAGGAAATTCAAGTTCAAAGGTTGATTGGTGGGACATGCAAGTTGAATTAGTTGTAATTGAGCGATTCGAAGTTGTAACAAAGTTATATGTGTAGTTGTGTGAGTTGAAAACTAGTTTAACTCAGTTAAGTGAGTTAAGCTCAACTGTACTAGTTGTAACTGAACTTACACTAGTGAGAGATCAATGAATTAATTATTAATTAATTCAAAATCAATGAATTAATTATTAATTAATTCAAAATCAATGGTCTCACATGCAACTGAATATTTATCACTGTTAACTACATGCATGTCAGATCCAATGGAGACCCAGTTGAGATAACAGGTGAAAGGGAAAGGTTGACTATGAGTTGTGACTTTAGTGGGTGCACTCATGCAACCACACACACATTAGATGTGTCAATGAGGAATACACATCCTAGGAAAGAGTAATTCATTCATTGCATGGATTTCCATTAGCAAGGATTGCGCAGAGGAGACATGTTGTCTGGAAACAGTAAATTAGCACATGAATTTGTCAATTTTTGTATGACAGTGTGAGACGATTGTATATTGTACTGAGAGATATTGGATTAGAGTTTTGTATGAGATTGTTTCATGATCCATGATATATACATAATATATGATAGTGGTGTTTTTAGATTTATGCTTTCCCGGAAAAACATCTGTGCTATGTGTGATTGATCTTTCTTCTTGATATTGCAATTGGTGATCGTGTTTTAAATTCCACAAGAATATTTGTAGAAGTGATTATGTGTTTAACAGTGGAATATAATTGTTAGATTAGGATAATCCAGGCAATACATAATTTGTATTAAAATTTCTACATGGTATCAGAGCGCAAAAGATTGTAGAAGTTGAGTTTGTGATTGGATAGAATTCGAATTTGCAGAAAGACTTTCTTGGTGCTACATCTGATTCAAGATCAAAATGGATTTCAATGGATTGAGGTTAGAGTATGCACTCGAGGGCACCTCGAACTACATTTATTGGAAGTACAGGATGGAGGCACTACTCAAAGACAATGGATTGAAGGAATTCATTGACAAAGATGTTCCTAAGCCAGATGCTGCAGACACTACAAATCTTGATGCATGGCCAAAGAAAGTAGCAAAGGCGAGGATGATTCTGTTGGAGGGAGTACGAGACCACATTGTCTCAAGCCTCCATGGGAAAGTCACACCATATGAAATGTACACGACCTTGATGGATCTATTTCAAAACAACAACGGCCATAGGAAATTGGTGCTCAAAGATAAACTCAAGAAGATCAAGATGGAGAAGGCCGACTCCATTCCAAAATATCTCAGGAAGTTTGTCCAATGTCGGGATGAGATGGGGAGTGTGGGAATAATAGTCGCTGATGATTATTTGGTGAGCTTGGATCTCCTAGAACTTCCCAAGAGTTGGCACAGTTATCAAGACTCTGTTAATGGAAGGGAAAAATTACCAGATTGGGAATGACTATGGTCGGATTTGGTGCAGGAGGAGTTCAGGAGGAACACCATAGATGGATCTTCATCAAAGAATGATGATGAAGAGGATTGTGCTTTGGCTGCCAAGGCAAGGAAAGGGAAGGGGAAGAAATTCCATTCAAAATCTGAGTCTAAAGGCAAGAAGTTGGATTTGTCCAAAGTGAAGTGTTTTTACTATCACAAATATGGGAATCTCACTACTAACTGTCCGCAGAAGAAGAAGAACAAGAAGGTTGCTGGAGCTGCAGCTGGTGAGGCCCTTGCCTCACAATTTGAACTTGACTTCTCCTTGATCGCATGCATGGAATCAAGTGCATTAGGATCAGTGTGGTATTTGGATAATGTCACTTCCTTCCACATGACGGGAGATAAGGAGCTTTTCAGTGACTTGGAGGAGAAATATCTCAAAATTCATACAGAGATGGGTGACGATCGAAGATACAGTGCGACTGACATTGGTACCATTACCTTTTAGAGAGATCCAGGGAAACCATTTTAATTGAAAGATGTTATGCATGTTCCAAGTTTGAAGAAAAACTTGGTCTCAGTCTCAATGTTGGAGGATAGAGGCTATGAAGTTGTTTTCAGCGATGGAAAAGATTTCCTGCGACATAAAACAATGGGTCAAGTAAAGAAGATAGGGATTCGAGTTAAGAATATCTACAAGATGGAGGTAGATGGCTATGCTGCCATGATGGGCAAGGTATAAAAAGTGGTGAGCCGGGATGAAGGCAAATTATGGCACATGCAATTGGGCCATCTTCATCATGGAGCCTTGAAAATCATGCAACAAATATATATTGGACTTCCAATGGGAACACTTGCTCAGTTAGATCAATGCAAGGGTTTCACCATGGGGAAGTATGCAAATTCCACCTTTCATGAAAAGGAGAACCATGCTTCGGTA
Organism: Picea sitchensis; assembly: GCA_010110895.2. Classification (NCBI taxonomy): domain Eukaryota; kingdom Viridiplantae; phylum Streptophyta; class Pinopsida; order Pinales; family Pinaceae; genus Picea; species Picea sitchensis. The sequence continues at coordinate 311,379 of SNQJ01S0002325.1, read as the reverse complement.
ATCCTGGAGAGAGTTCACACAGATGTGTGTGGACCATTCTCAGTTGCTTCAACAACAAAACATAAGTATTATGTTATTTTTGTTGATGAATTTTCTCATAAATGATGGATCTTATTCATGTAGAATAAGGATCAAACATTCTCAAAGTTCTGTGAGTTTAAAGAATTGGTGGAGAAAGAGTCGGGGAATCAAGTGAAGAATCTGAGGAGCGATAATGGTGGAGAATACATCTCTAACGAATTCAAATACTTCTGCAGCAAAGAAGGAATTCGAAGAGAACTCATAGGGCCTCATAACCCACAACAAAATGGGTTCGCAGAGAGGAAGAACAGAACGATCGTGGGTGCAGCACGAGCGATGTTGCATGATCAGGGCCTACCAATGCATTTGTGGGAGGAAGCATGCAACACTGCGGTTTATGTGCAAAATCGTTGTCCTCATAGAGTACTTGGCATGAGTACACCTGAAGAAGCTTTCACTGGAAGAAACCATATGTTTCTCACTTTAAGATTTTTGGCTCATCTGTTTATGTGCATGTGACCAAGAACGCTAGGAAGAAGCTAGAGCTGACTACTGAAGTTGGGATATTTGTGGGGTACATAGAAACACCCCATAATTATCGTGTGTATTTTCCTAACAATAATATGAATGTTATGTGACAGGATATAAAATTCGATGAAGAGAAAGCCATGCGGTTGTCACTTGAGAGGGAGCTAGACTTGCATGCATAGGAGGAACTGCTGGTTCCCAAAGATGAGTCTCAAGATCCGGATCAACCACATTAGGAGGTTCATGGAGTGGAGGAAGCCACTTATGCAGAGACATCCATCGGAAATGGCAGAAAGCACACCACATAAGCTGATAGATTGTGACTAGATGTTTCACATAATGTAGGAGCCCCTACATCACAGCGCAGACAAAGACAGTCTCCTGATCGATTTATTGGATACATGGCTCTCATGAGAAAATGTATTGTGACTGAACCATATTCCTTTTGGGAAGCAGTGTAGGATCCCACTTGGGTTGATGCAATGGTGGAGTATGACTCCATTGTAAAAAACAATGCATGCAAAATTGTCCCAAGACCAGTCGACAAATCAGTGGTAGGTTCGAGATGGATCTACAAGGTAAAGGAAGATGCTGAGGGGAGTGTGGATAAATACAAGGCTAGATTTGTGGCCCAGATATTCTCACAGATCGAGGGGATAGATTATGAAGAAACCTTTGCACCTGTCGCATGATATTCTTCCATAAGATCCATCTTTTCACTCTCAACGTAGATGGGCTAGCGCATTCATCAGATGGATGTAAAAACTGTGTTTCTCAATGGGATCATTGAGGAAAAAGTGTACATAGAGCAACCTAAAGGTTTTGAGATCTTCAGAAGTGAGTTGCATGTGTGTCGACTCAAAAGAGCACTATATGGGCTGAAGAAAGCACCCCGTGCTTGGTACACTCAGATAGTGTTACACATTATTTTGGTCACTCTAGTGGTGTCTCTACAGTTGTGTGTTCATGCTCACATAAGGACCTTTTTCTTGAGAAAAGTGACTATTATCTTCTTCTACAAAACATATTTTTAAGATGAGTTCATAGGCTACATGTATTGTAGGGTGCGAGAAACCCTGATTCTCACATGCGACCCTATACTTGAGGTCTAAGATGTTTGTAGTCTTCTCGATAGGTAGGGTGCGAACTTGTTTCAAAGCTTAAAAGGAAGAGGAAGTTACGCAGGTTCTAGATGAGGATCTTCTAGAAAATGAGTTGGCATTCGCATGGTTGGCATCCTACTGACTTCTCAGATTTAGTGGGATCATCCTCATCCCTTTAACCATCTCTCCTTCTCCTATATAATGAAAGGTTTCTCAAGGAAGAGGTTAAGCAAG
>SNQJ01S0002325.1:291751-309443 GCA_010110895.2 Picea sitchensis | reverse complement strand
ACTTCTCAGATTTAGTGGGATCATCCTCATCCCTTTAACCATCTCTCCTTCTCCTATATAATGAAAGGTTTCTCAAGGAAGAGGTTAAGCAAGATTGAATAAAGAATTGATGAAAGAATAGATTCAAAATTGTGTGAGGAATCCTGTTTGAATTAATGCTTGAGGCCTCCATTTGTCCATCAAGCCATAGTGGATATTCTTCATGCAAGTTTTGGAGAAATTGTGTGTGTTAGAACAAAGGACTACCGAAAGGAATCTTGCGACATCAAGGCAATTTGGTTGTATCTTCTACTTTCATTTAATACAATACAGTGGCATGTCCCTTTCCCATAAAATCACTCTTATTTTATTGCATAATTCCTTGATCATATGCATAGGTTGTCATTGAATATACTTTGCTATATTCACTTTGGTTGGTTTGTGTTGTCTTGGATCTGATCTTGCAAGAGCACCGGAGTGAAGAAGGAACAACAAAGACTTAAGGAACCGATACAAAGGTATGCCACTCGTTCCTCTTTTGGTAGTAAATTCAATGATAGTTGCTTAGGGCAAGCGTCATGTCCTGTCCTGTTTTGTTCTAGATCCAGGTGGATCTAGGGAGATCTGTTAGTGTCCGCATATACCGATTTATCTAATAACAAAATTGGCGACTCCACTGGGGATACAACCCATTTTGTGGTTTTTTCTTGGCCATTTTCCCTTAACCTACCTTTTTCATTACCAACCAGTCTCTGAGTCTGTACAAAACCCTTATAAACTCTCTGGACCCAAAAGTTCACTCAAATTTTTTGTCCTTTTTCCAAATTTTTCTTGATTACAAACCTTCTCGCACTGTACCTCTCTGTGGCCTGCAAGAATCATTGATATTCGCACCCTACTTTTCAGTTCAGTGTGACCTTCTCGCACCATTCCCGTGTCTAAAATGTGAGAATCCCTAATTCTCGCACTGTACCCCACTACCAGGATGCGAACTCATTTGTAAAACTTTTGGATTAGGTCTTCTTGTGTCTTCTGATGCCCATATTTGTTTGTTTATCTAGGAAGAACTTCTTTTGCTAGTGTTTGACTGTTTCTTGACTTCAAATCTTGCGGTTGATTAGTTTTCGGAGATCAAAAACTCTTCTTAATCATTTTTTCCCAGTTTTTACCTCTTGACCTCTTCTCAACAAGGGTATAATCTCCGATTCTGAAATCTGAGTGCTTGTTTGGTCGAGAGCCTTTGATTGGATTAAAAGTTGGGATTAATTGTCCTTTTAGATTGCTTGCTGCTTGGAATTTTGTTTGTCCATGTGTATTTGAAGAGATTTTTCTTGTCAGTTTGTTATTTTTATCTTCATTAAAAGATCAATTTGGGTGTTTGATTGAGTATTTTATTTTCATTGGTTTCTTACTTCTTCTTAGTTCCATCCCTATTTCTTGGTTTCTAACAAAAAAAATAATTAAAGACTTTTTTTTTAAGCAATCAAAAAATATTTGCGTTCAAGTATTGAAATAGAATAAATAGTGAATTTGCATTGTCAATGATTGTTTGACACTACATTTCAAAAGAGATCGTACATTGTAGTTTGCATTGTTCCTGAAAACTCCTCTTTCCCTATTGTAGATAGAATTCATCGAACGAAAGTTTAGTAGTGAGACACACTCTCCAAAGCGCAAAACACACAATAGTATCTTGTGATAGGGAGTGTCAAATTCCATTTGCAACATTTTGTACTGGGAAGCCCTTCTCACACAAGGGTGAAACCTGAGGTCGCATTGAGATTGACAGAGTTACTCACCCTGCTTTGTTGATCTTGGTGTAGAGATTGCATGTATTACAGGGGTCGCTTGAAGGTATACCCACAATGATGAGTGGAAGCCTCTCAAGTTGATTTCGGGCTAGATACCTTGCCCTTGCGTGTGGATCGGACTGTTGACTGTTCCCCCAGGCATCATTGTTGTTTGTGGTAACTTTAGTAGCCTATATTCTTAGCGTCTTACACAAGGTGACTGTGGAGGGGTAAGTCTTCACCGTACCTAGAATCGACGTTGACCAGACTCACTCGAGCTCCCTGGAGGGTATACCCACGATTATGTGTGGGAGGTTGCACCAAGGTGTAAGTCCGTTAAGCAGGTCGTCAACGTAACGTTTCCACCCTAGCCCAGCCCTTTCTTGTCTCGACATTGGATTTCATCACCAACTAGTGACTTTGGAATAGGAAGGTCTTGTTTGCTTGGTTTTGATTCCTATATTTTACTAGCGTGTACTGTTTGTTTCCGTAAATTGGCCATATAATTTCTTTTGTGAAATTTTAACTCGATCACCATTGACCCTCCATGCCGCTCACGTAGAATGCAAGGACTACCCCAAGAATATCTGGAAGGTTCTCAACCCTTGCCTACCAACTCGTCGGAGGGCTCTCCTCAATAGAGTGAATTCCAAGACGTTTCCACTCCATGAGTGGAAATAACTAACTCTTTAGACCAATTCCAAATTACAGATTCTCTAGAGGGCTTGCGACTTCCTCCCGAATCTGTGAGATGTATTGTTCGAGTGAATTCATCCGAAGACATTGTTGTTGAGTTTTCTGGATTACCAACCAAACCTTTCACAGGCCCTGAAGGTCAGGATCCTTTTTGGACTACTGGAATCTTTAGATGGGACCTCTTCGGCTCAGGATCAGGCGTTGATATCACTGTCACACCTGAGCCACCTGAAACATCCGATCCAGACGCGATACCTTTTACTACTGCCTATTATTTCCTTGGTTCAGATTCTCAGCCAACTGACCATATCTTGACTGTCCCCCTTCAAATGGCCCATTATATAATGGTCTCAGATACTACAAATCTTCATACTGGGAATACGATGGCTATCCAGGCCCCCATTGCCATGCCACTTTCGCCCAGACTCACCCCGACATTTCCTCTCGGATATCATGCGTTGAATGCTTCTATTCCCATTCCTACACAAATTTCATCCGGGACTCCTGGAGTTTCCACTCCTTCTGGGCACCATCTTGTTCCTAGTTTTATTCTGACACTTCCTCGACCCCCTTCCAGAGGGTCTCTTCCAGACCCTATCGGAAGAACCGAACCTAGTGGCACCATTCAGTCTTTCAAACCTAATTACCAGATTCCTGTTGGAAGATATTTTCACCCTGGAGGTCAAATCCCATTTGGGACACAACCTACGATTGGAGGGAAACCCCCACCTACCCCACCCACTGGACAAAACATACCTGCATACTTGGCCCAGTATTGGAACTATCTTATCTAAAATAATCCTCAATCGACTGGGGGGAAACAACCTCAAGCTAGCTCTTTCATACCCCCTAGTACGGGCCAACCGTATCTAGGTCCATCCAATTCTATTTGGGGCTTGAACGCTGGACCCAATGTCCCTGTTCAAGGGAACCACCCTGACCAATACAACCCTATAAATTACATACCTCCACACCAACAACCGAATCTGCCTATATCTTCGCATTATATGCAAACTTCTTACAGTCCTACTGGCATACCTTCATGAATTCCTCCCCAAAGTCACCAGTACCCCCACGTGAATAGACAATTACCTTTCTTAGCCACCCTGGACCTCCTTGATCTATCTAGAATTTTAAACGATCCTATCTATCACTCTCCTCAATGGCCCGCCATACCGGCCAAACTACCTTCCGACATTCCTAAGTTTGATGGTAAACTAGGAGAGGACCCAAACAATCATGTAATGAATTTCCACCTTTGGTGTTCATCCAACTCTTTGATGGATGGCTCTATTTGTTTTACGTCTTTTGCAGCGAAATCTCACGGGTTCTGCCGCAAAGTGGTATATAGAATTACCACGAGGTTTCTTCGCTGACTTTAACACCCTTTCCATGGATTTTCTCACCCACTACCAGTTACCAATCCGATACAAAATGAGAACCGAAATTTTGAGTTCTTTCAAACAAACCAAAGCCACTCATATCTCTGATCACATTCATGAGTGACGATGGAGACGACGTTTCATCAAAATTGAGCTCCCTGATCAGTTACTGGCAGATTGGTTCACGAAATCATTCGTGAATGATATCGCTCATGACATCTCCATGGGTGGAGTTATCATATAAGAACAGGTGATCAGTCGTGCTCAATACCTTGACCTCGTTTACTCATAAATGGGTACTCTTTATGATTTTCTCCCTGACGCACCTCGTCCTTCTACTACTGCTACTTCAACTACTCCTCCTGCTTCTCATGTGGTTGATGGTGTGATTAGCACTTTCCACGCCCAACCCCACTCTGCACAAGCCTCTACCACCAACCCCAAGTCTGTTTCTTCTAATGTTCAACATGCTCCGTCTCCTACTCCTCCCGCCGGCAAGACTTCTGAAGTGAACTCTATTCAATCTACCCCTGTCGGAAAGAATAAATCCAAAAAAGGGAAGGGTAAGAATAAGGCGGATAAAAATAATCCGCAATCTGAGAAGTCCAAAACACAACCTGTTGACGATAAGGATAAGCGCAAACCCTGATAACCTTGTCTTATCTGTGGTGATGATCACTACACTAAGGATTGTCTGAGACGAGCCGAGGTTACTAAGTTCCTTCAAGGGACCCCAAAACTGCCTACCCCAACCGTGTTGTCACAACCCTGTCCTCCTCAACAACAGGCCCAATTGGTCATTCATGACCAACCTTCCCCCTCGACTACATCCTATGTCTTAATGTGTACAGGTGATTCAAAGAAGAATGATGTCACACTTACCACTCTAGCCAAAGATTATTCTTGCTCCAAAGTGAAGGTTGATGAAATACCTTCTTCCTTGGTCCAACCATCTCCATCGACTCCATCTACCAACGTACCTCTTCATCTCGAATGACTGAGCCTAGACACAGTTCTTCACCCTCCCCCGAAGGGTGTTGCTCGAAAGTTTGCTTTCAATCCTCATGCACGTGTTGCCCATAACTATAGTATTGTAGAAGATATGGCCCAAGAACCATCCGCGATGTTAGCCCTTGAAGTCCTTCAGAGTTGTCCCACACAACAGAAGGCACTGTTGAAATCTATTGGTGGAATTAACCCTACGGATACAAATTTAATAATTTTTGACTTGGAAGATCACATTCCAAGGTTACCCCCTCAACTTGCATTTCAAATACAAGTTATTGTCTCCGACAAGAACATTTGTAGAACAATTATTGATGAGGGTGCCTCGACGTGTGTCATGTCTATTACCTACTAGAAAGCCATCGACTCTCCTCCCTTAACCGAATCACACAACACGCTCAAAGCCTTTAATGGCTCTGGTTTTAAGCCTTACGGTGTCCTCCCTTCATTGCCTATTACGTTAGAAGGCAAAACAGTCAACCTTGAAGTTGAGGTCTTTGACGCTCCTCTCGATTACAACCTTCTACTTGGCCGTAGCTGGATCGATTCCATGCATGCAGTTGTGTCCATTCTTTTTCATGTCGTACATTTCCCACATCAAGGAAAAGTAATTACGGTGGACCAATTGTCCTTATTCAACTTTGATACACGTACCAACAACATTCCTTTCATTGCGAAAACCCCCCTGGATATGAGGATGTCGGCGTGGGTCTTCTTAAAGATTCCTCTTTGATGGGTACTTTCCCCATTCCACCACCCGATATTCCACATCCATCTGTCGCCTCGATCGACATGATTTCCACCTCTGTTCGTGAAACTCCTACATATTTTGACCCGTGGATAATACCCAACCCCGGTGATCATCTTCGCTATGGCGACCAAATGCGTTTAAGTCCGGTCGAATCCGCTTATCAAGCCATTCAATCGACAACCCCTTCTACCCCCTCTCTTGGTGATCTATCTCTGAATCCTTTCCGTGTCATTTTTCCTATAGACGAGATGATTATGTTTGTTATGTCCATGGAAGATACCCCTTGGGATGATGGACATCATCGTTCCATTCTCTTCCTAGAACAACACACCATTGAGAGTTACCAACGGATCTCGACTCTGTCGACCGTTTTTGTCATTTCTACCGTTCCCAAGTCTACACACGATATGTTTTATGAAGGGAACTTAAGTAATATCTCACCCACCATCCGCCTCGACATATCCATTAAACCTGGAGTTGTAGAAAATGTGAATATCGGAGCTTCATGTTCCAATGACGAAGTTGCCACCTACAAGTCTCTTTTTCAATAATTTTGTGACGTCTTCACATGGAGCTATGAAGAAATGCCCGATATTGACCCCGACATTGTTGTACATGAGATTAAGACATACTTGGATGCTAAACCCGTCAGGCAACGAATTTGTCTGGTCCACCCATGTAAAGCAACTGCTATCAAGCTTGAAGTTGAGGAACTTCTTAAAGCTGGATTTATTTACCCTGTGGCTCTAATTGAATGGGTTTCCAATCTTGTTCTGGTTAACAAAAAACAAGGTACGATCCGCATGTGCATTGATTATAGGGATATTAACAAAGCTTGTCTTAAAGACAACTTTCCCACCCCCTTCGTTGACCATATCGTCGACGATTGTGCCGAGAGTGAAATATTCTCTTTGATGGATGGTTTCTCCGGATATAATCAAATAAATATTGTACCTGCCGACCAACACAAGACCGCTTTTATTTGTCCTTGGGGCACTTTTGCCTATCAGATACTACCCTTTGGTTTAAAGAATGTCAGCGCGAATTTTCAACGTGCTATGTCTTATGCCTTTCATGATATAAATCACATTGTACAACCATATCTCGATGACCTACCAACTCATTCCATGCACTGTGTTGATCATCCAGCACATCTCCGAGCCATTTTCCTCCGATGTCGGTTTTACCGTATACGCTTAAATCCACAAAAATGTGTTTTTTGTGTAGAATCCAACCAACTTCTGGGATTTATTTTTTCACATCAAGGGATCGGGGTAGATCCTTTGAAGGTCGAGGTGATTCTCAATCTCCCTCCTCCTTCCTCACTTCACCAGCTATAAATTTTGCAAGGGAAGGCAAAGTTTCTACGTTGTTTCATCCCAAGCTATGCTGAGTTAATTCTTGGATTTACTCGACTGCTCAAGAAAGGTTTTGTGTTCGTATGGGATACCACTACTGACAAAGCTTTCGATGAATAAAAATTGACTTTAACCCGTACCCCACTACTTTTCCCACCCGATTACAGTCACGATTATTTCTTATATCTCGCAGCCTCGGACTATACCATTGCTATGGTTCTAGTCCAGGAGGATGATTCTCATGACGAACATGTCATTTATTATTTGAGTCAGACTCTCATGACTACCGAAACCAAGTATTTACATGTTGAAAAACTGGCCTTGGTTGCCGTCCAAGCTGTTCAATGTTTCTGGCACTATATACTTTTACGCAAGACTACTGTGATTTCCAACTGCAACCCTATGCAACACATTATTACACGCCAATTGCTAGGGGGAAAATACTCCAAATGGACCATGATACTCCAAGAGTTTGAATTAGAATTCGAATGTGCTAAGTCCAAGAAATCCTTGGTGTTTTCCGAATTGATATGCGACCTTCCCTATTCTGAGATGGAAAATGTAGCAGAGGATTCGTTACCCGATGAATCCATTTTTCTAATAAGTTTCGATGACCTTTGGTATGGGGATATCATTATATATCTCCAAGCTCAGACTTTCCGACCTGATGTGTCTAGCACTGGCCACCATCGCATACGTTACCAAGCCCATCAGTATATTATCCTTAGTGATACTCTTTATCGTCATGGGATTGACTCCATTTTTCGACAATGCCTCACCTTTGACGAAGCCGAGAAAGCCTTGAATGACTGGCATTCTGGAGCATGTGGTGGTCACATGTCTGGGTATGCTACTTCTCAAAAGATCTTACGAGTTGGGTATTTTTGGCCTTCTTTATTCAATGATTGTATAATCACTGTCCAAAAATGCCACGCTTGCCAAACCTAAAACAACAAAATATGATCACACCTTGCTCCTCTACACCCTGTAGTCTCCATTGGACCTTTTGCGAAATGGGGTATCGATTTCATGACATGTCACCCTCACTCGGCTGGGGGGCATGGATACATTATTGTAGTCGTAGATTATTTTTTGAAATGGGCCGAGGTGATGCCTACATTCAACAATACCATAAAGACCTCAACACTATTTATATTCAATCACATCATTGCTCGGTTTGGTGTTCCTCAAGCTATCGTTACTGATCATGATATCCACTTTAGAAACTTCATGATGTCATAACTCATCGAAACGTTGGGTCTTTGCCATGAAAACTCAACACCCTATTACCCATAGGCCAATGGCCAGGTTGAAGCAATAAACAAAGTTCTCATTACCATGCTTCGACGAATCATAGGGATTCACAAAACGAGTTGGCACACGATGTTGTTTTCAGCATTGTGGGCTTACCGAACATCCGTTAAGTCTGCTACTGGGTTTACACCTTTCCAATTAGTTTATTGTCTAGAAGCCATCTTGTCGATTGAATGTGAGATACCATCTCTAAAGCTAGCTGTCAAACTTCTCCCAAACACTTCTACTGAAGAAGAGCGTCTGTTGTATCTTATGCAATTAGACGAAACCCGTCGTAATTCCACCCTAGTTATAGAATCCTAGAAGAAACGCGTCAAATCCCAATACGACAAACATGTCAAGCCACACGTTTTCTCTGAAGGTGATCTAGTTCTCCTTTATGAACAAGATCGAGATGTGCAAGGAGTCAAAAAATTTGAGGCTATGTGGCTAGGTCCTTATATCATCATACGAGTGTTGGAGAAAGGAGCTTACGAGTTAGTGGACTATGACGGTATCCCTTTGAGTGAACCCAGAAATGGGATTTACTTAAAGAAGTACTATGCTTAGATCATCTGTGCATGAGTGCTTGTATTTTATTGTATCATACTTTTTTTGTGTTACTTTAGTGTGCTTTTTTGTTATTTGGTCTCTGCCCTCAACCGCTTATCTTGCGTTGTGCTTGGTTTCCATATGTCAGAGTCTTCTCTACCCCACATTGGCTTTGCCGATGGCGTTAGTCATAGTACTCAGAACCTTGCTTCTGCTGCATGGGAAATTTATGCACCTACAAACAAACTTATCAGTCTACGAGGTGTTTTCCTTGGTCGTGCGACCAATAATATCACAAAATATAGTGCCGTCATCGAGTTATTGACTAATGCTATTTCGCTTGGTATCCACCACCTGGTTATACGACTTGATTTGCACCTAGTAGTGCTACAGTTAGGTAATGTCTATGCTATCCGAAGTCCTACTTTATTGCGGGTATATCTACGAATTCGCCTCTTGGAACGTCATTTTGATTATATCTAATATCAACACAATCCTAGATGTCTAAATACATTGACTGATGCTCTAGCTAATTATGTGTTAGAAAGATATCTAAGACTTTTATAAAACCAATCACACATCACATGTATTATACAAAACAAAATAAGCCGGTAGAAGCCACACATATATATATAACGATCAAAAGTTTTACAAAAAGTTTTTATCCAGGACCAAAATATCAAAATATATAAAACCCATAGATTCTACAAATTAACATCACGGATGACGCTCACGGTAACATACAACTTCTCGAGCTACCCTACGGAGCAGTTGACTAAGAGACTCAGATAGGCCCACAATATGGTGCTGATAATTCCTTGGGATCTCCCCAATAGCAATGTCTGGGACATCCGCAGTCAACCCCTCTAAGTTCTGTTCAACTGCCTCGTAGTCCTCGACATCCCATCTTGCCATTGGAGCCACTTCTCCTCGTCTTTGAATGGGAGACATTCCTGGCGGTCGATACGGCCCCACATCTATGTTTTCAAAAGAATTTTTTTATTTGTCCTTGGATCAAAGACATAAAAACATTTTATATCATAAAATTTGGAAAAAACATTAAAAAAGTACAAAATGTGTAATTCTTACCTAAGTCACCCCACTGAGCATCCTCAGGAAAAACCAAATTCGGATCTCCTCGAAAATCCAAGCCGACATATGCATAGTCATCGATCATCAGCATCTGGGGCCTCAACCAGTCAAAAAACAAATCGTTATATTTGATTATAGGCCCTACTACGTGTCGAGCCATGAGGTTACACCACCTCAACATCCTCGGATCTTGTGGGGCCGATAAACCCCATTCTACCTGTAGATGCAGCAGTTGGACCCTCTCAAGGAAGAATGACACCAAAAGTGACCCACACCCGAACTGCTTCAGTTTACCCCTTCTGCACTTTGTTAGTTGACTCTTCTTACTGCAGAGAACCACGTCCGACCAGTTGAAAACCTGAGGCTCTGTGCACTCTATTTCATATTGGAAATAGCTCTGGAGAGCCATGTGTGGAGCAACGCTCTTGGCCATGCGTGCAATGGTAAACAAAATAGTCTGGAAGGTCAGATTTTGGACACCCCATATGGAGAGCTTACCCTTGCTTCTCTCCTCCTCGGGAACACAATATTGGTGAACATACTCGCTCATAGGAAGCCCACCGCCTCTACCTCCAGTCAAAGTAGCATGGTATCCACGCCATGACAACCCCGTCAGAAAGTAGATATCCTCGATATCTAGTGTGAGCGTGTGGACCCCTACATGAAATACCCATTGATCCACATCCCGCATGTGGACCAGGTACTCTAACAACCTGAGTTAGGCTCTCATGCCCGAGATCCTGAAATTTTTTAAGAGCCCACATTCTTGGAGAGAAGCAACTGTACCCGGATCATTTCTAACAATGACATCATCCTCCTCGTGTTATCTTTCCCTCCATTCCAACATCGTGATGGTCAATACCTGCAATAGAGCCATGAGAAGGAAGTTAGCAACTTGTTTTAACCTCTTGCATAAATTTTTATTGAGTAAAAACTTGCATGAAAATCTATTTTTCGGACCTCGCAGGTGAAGCTTGCACACAGTGCGAGCTTCTAGCAGGTTAAAGTATTTGAAGAAAACATTCGATGAGCGATAGTTTACCAGTTTTTCGGTCTCGTCGAACTAATTTACGAAAAAGGAACTGGGAGAGTTGTCTTTAAGTGTTTTTCAGACTCTCAAAACATGAAAAACCCTCTAGTTTTCTGTCCTTGGACTCGTTAAACAAACATCGAAAGACTCGTAATGGGACTGAACCACTCCTTCCTAGGGTTCGTTAAAAGTACTCTGAGGGACTCATCCGAAGGATGAGCTGATATTGACAAGCATATGTTATCCTTCTCAAGCTTGTGTAAAAATAAAGAGCTACTCGCCATAAATGGTGGGGGAAAAATTTGGGAAAGGGATGTGTTTTGGGTATTTGTATTAATGGAAATAAGCGTCGCTCTTGAACATGACACCCATTGTTCATCATTTGAATCTGGGTTGGGAAACCCATTTGTCTCTCGTTTGACTTACTACAAGGTCATATCTTGGGTCGTCTTTGAGTCAATTCTGCTAAGACCATTGTCACGTCGTTCATATGTTCAATAGAAGTCTAAACAAGCCCTCCATTGAGTCCGCCATATGCAGTTGTCAATTCTTACCATGTCGACCTTCCTTGTGTCTGTTTCAAATCATATTCATACTTTGACTTACCCTCAAAATCTGTTACTTATTTTGTGTCATTGATGGGGGATACATCAAGGCCCTCCTGTGACGAGTCTTTTTCCGTTGACTGCAAATCATTATCCGGAAATAAGACTTAGAAATCATTTAGTACCTTAGAACCTGCATGCCTTAATGGCAGGTCTCTTCACTTTCAACAGTGGATTCACATCATTGGTCCCTGATCGAGAGATTCCGCCGAGTGCTCGACTTCAGCTCATTTATTCACATTCCTTCAAATTGTACTTAGGTACCTTGGAATTCATTTACGTCAATGGTGATTTTCCTCGTACTTGTTAACGGTTTTCATCAATGATCGGTAATCGAGTGGTTTCTACCATGTTCGACTTCGACAGATGTAATCACATGGCTAGATTTGTACTTTTTCAGACGACGGGATTGAAGACCCTGGGTCTCATCTTTTTGGCCTAGGTTGCGCTGGAGTATTTATGATTTGTATTGACACATAGATCCACTTTGTATGTCGCGTGGCTATGTCCTAATATAAGTCTTCTAACATAGATACATAGTGTATTCCTGGTGGATATGTAGTATTTTGATGACATGGATCCACGATGTATGATTGGTGGTCATGGCCTACATTTATGATTTAATTCTTTTGTGGTATGAGCATGGGAATGCCTACCTCATAACTGGTATTATATTCTGTAGATGCTTGATTGTTTGAAGGTTTCCAATTAGGCGTGATCCTTATTTCTAACACACACATGCATTTTACAAAGTATTTCGGCTGTCATGAGTTCCAACCTCATACTTTGGGGGGCATTCTGTTACACATTATTTTGGTCACTCTGGTGTTGTCTCTACAGTTGTGTGTTCAGGCTCTCATAAGGAACTTTTGCCTGAGAAAAGTGAATGTTATCTTATTCTACAAAACATATTTTTAAGATGCATTCGCAGGCTACATGTATTGTAGGGTGTGAGCAACCCTGATTCTCGCAGGCAACCCTATACTTGAGGTGCGAGATGTTCACAGTCTGCTCTATAGGTAGGGTACGAACCTGTTTCAAAGATTAAAAGGAAGAGGAAGTTACGAAGGTTATAGAAGAGGATCTTCTAGAAAATGAGTTGGCATTCGCATGGTTGGAATCCTACTGACTTCTTAGATTTAGTGGGATCATCCTCATTCCTTTAACCATCTTTCCTTCCCCTATATAATGAAAGGTTTCTCAAGGAAGAGGTTAAGAAAGATTGAATAAAGAATTGATGAAAGAATAGATTTAGAATTGTGTGAGGAATCCTGTTTGAATTAATGCTTGAGGCCTCCATTTGTCCATCAAGCCATAGTGGATCTTCTTCATGCAAGTTTTGGAGCAAGTGTGTGTGTTAGAACAAAGGACCACCGAAAGGAAGCTTGCGACATCAAGGCGATCTGGTTGTATATTCTACTTTCATTTAATACAATACAGTGGCATGTCCCTTTCCCATAAAATCACTCTTATTTTATTGCATAATTCCTTGATCATATGCATAGCTTTTCATTGAATATACTTTGCTATATTCACTTTGGTTGGTTTGTGTTGTCTTGGATCTAATATCGCAAGAGCACCGGAGTGAAGCAGGAACAACAAAGACTTAAGGAAGTGATACAAAGGTATGTCACTCGTTCCTCTTTTGGTAGTAAATTCAATGATAGTTGCTTAGGGAAAGCGTCATGTCCTATCCTATTTTGTTCTAGATCCAGGTGGATCTAGGGAGATCTGTTAGTGTTCGCGTATACCGATTTATCCGATAACAAAATTGGCGACTCCACTGGGGATACAACCCATTTTGTGGTTTTTTCTTGGCCATTTTCTCTTAACCTACCTTTTTCATTACCAACCAGTCTCTAAGTCTGTAGAAGACCCTTATAAACTCTCTGGACCCAAAAGTTCACTCAAAATTTTTGTCCTTTTTCCAAATTTTGCTTGATTACAAACCTTCTTGCACTGTACCTCTCTGTTGCCTGTGAGAATCATTGATGTTCTCACCCTACTGTTTAGCTCAATGCGACCTTCTCACACCCTGCCTGTGTCTAGACTGTGAGAATCCCTAATTCTCGCACTGTACCCCACTAACAGGCTATGAACTCATTTGTAAATTTTTTGGATTATGTCTTCTTGTGTCTTCTGATGCCCATATTTGTTTGTTTATCCAGGAAGAACTTATTTTGCTAGTGCTTGACTGTTTCTTGACTTCAAATCTTGCGGTTGATTAGTTTTCAGATATCAAAAACTCTTCTTAATCATTTTTTCCCAGTTTTTACCTCTTGACCTCTTCTCAACAAGGGTATAATCTCTGATTCTGAAATCCGAGTGCTTGTTCGGTCGAGAGCCTTTGATTGGATTAAAAGTTGGGATTAATTGTCCTTTTAGATTGCTTGTTGCTTGGAAATTTTTTTGTCCATGTGCATTTGAAGAGATTTTTCTTGTTAGTTTGTTATTTTTATCTTCATTGAAAGATTGATTTGGGTGTTTGATTGAGTATTTTATTTTCATTGGTTGCTTACTTTTTCTTAGTTCCATCCCTATTTCTTGGTTTCTAACAAAAATAAAAATTAAAGACTTTTTCTTTTAAGCAATTAGAAAATATTGGCGTTCAAGTATTGAAAGATAACAAATAGTGTATTTTCATTGTCAATGATTGTTTGACACTACATTTCAAAAGATATCGTACATCGTAGTTCGCATTGTTCCAGAAAACTCCTCTTTCCTTGTTGTAGATAGAATTCATCAAATGAAAGTTTGCATCATTCATTTCTGTTTACACATTTTTGGGTTAGAGTCTTACACAACATTGGTTTCATTTCTATCTCCCTTTTGCGTAACAACAACCTTTAATAATATTGCGCAACTTTAAAATTCAACTAGTAACTTTTTATAGGGTTCTTTTGCACCAACATTAGCTAGGCTAGAGCTTTGGAATAGGTAGTGAGACACACTCTCCAAAGTGCAAAACACACAATAGTATCTTGTGATAGGGAGTGTCAAATTCCATTTGCATCATTTTGTACTGGGAAGCCCTTCTCACACAAGGGTCAAACCTGAGGTCGCATTGAAATTGACATAGTTACTCACCCTGCTTTGTTGATCTTGGTGTAGAGATTGCACGTATTATGGGGGTTGCTTGAAGGTATACCCACAATGATGAGTGGAAGCCTCTCAAGTTGATTTCGGTCTAGATACCCTGCCCTTGAGTGTGGATTGAACTGTTGACTGTTCCCCCAGGCATCATTGTTGTTTGTGGTAACTTTAGTAGCCTATATTCTTAGCATCTTACAAAAGGTGATTGTGGAGGGGTAAGTCTTCACAGTACCTGGAATCGACGATGTCCAGATTCACTCAGGATCCTTGGAGGGTATACCCACGATTATATGTGGGAGCTTGCACCAAGGTGTAAGTCCGTTAAGAAAGTCATCAACGTAACGTTTCCACCCTAGCCCAACCCTTTCTTGTCTCGACATCGTGATGTTGAATTTCATCACCAACTAGTGACTTCAAAATAGGAAGGTCTTGTTTGCTTGGTTTTGATTCCTAGATTTTACTAGCGTGTGCTGTTTGTTTCTGTAAATTGGCTATAGAATTTCTTTCATGAAATTTTAACTCGATCACCATTGACCTTCCATGCCACTCATGTAGAATGCAAGGACTACCCCCAAAATATCTGGAAGGTTCTTAACCCTTGCCTACCAACTCGTTGGAGGGCTCTCCTTAACAGAGTGATGTCCAAGATATTGCCACTCCACGAGTGGAAAGAACTAACTCTTTAGACCAATTCCGAATTACAGATTCTCTAGAGGGCTTGTGACTTCCTCTCGACTCTATGAGACGTATTGTTCGAGTGAATTTGTTTAGAGACATTGTTGTTGAGTCTTCTGGATTACCAACTGGACCTTTCACAGTCCCTGAAGGTCAAGATCCTTTTTGGACTACTGGCACCTTTAGACGAGACCTCTTCGGCTCAGGATCAGGCGTTGATATCACTGTCACACCTGAGCCACCTGAAACATCCGATTTAGACGCGATACCTTTTACTATTGCCTATTATTTCCCTGGTTCATATGCTCAGCCAACCGACCATATCTTGACTGCCCCCCTTCAAATGGCCCATTATACAATGGTCCCAGATACTACGAATCTTCATACCGGGAATACGGTGGCTAGCCAAGCCCCCATTGCCATGCCACTTTCACCTAGACTCACCCCGATGCTTCCTCCCGGATATCATGCGTTGAATTATTCTATTCCCGTTCCTACACAAATCCCATCCGAGATTCCTGTCATTTCCACTCCTTCTGGGCACCATCTTGTTCATGGTTTTATTCCGACACTTCCTCGACCCCCTTCTAGAGGGTCTCTTCCATCCCCTATTGGAAGAACTGACCCTAGTGGCACCATTCAGTCTTTCAAACCTAATTACTGGATTCCTTTTGGTAGAGATTTTCACCCTGGAGGTCAAATCCCATTTGGGACACAACTTACGATTGGAGGGAAACCCCCACCTACCCCACCCACTGGACAAAACATACCTACAGACTTGGCCCAGTATTGGAACTATCTTATCCAAAATAATCCTCAATCGACTGGGGGGAAACAACCTCAAGCTAGCTCTTTCATACCCCCTAGTACGGGCCAACCATATCCAGGTCTGTCCACTTCTATTTGGGGCTTGAACACTGGACCCAATGTACCTATTCAAGGGAACCACCCTAATCAATACAACCCTATAAATTACATACCTCCACACCAACAACCGAGTCTGCCTGGATCTTCATATTATATGAAAACTGCTTACGGTCCTACTGGCATACCTACGGAAGTTCCTCCCCAAAGTCACCAGTACTCCCACGTGAATAGACAATTACCTTTCTTATCCACCCTGGACCTCCCTAATCTGTCTAGAATTTTAAACGATCCTATCCGTCACTCTCCTCAATGGCCCACCATACCGGCCAAACTACCTTCCAACATTCCTAAGTTCGATGGTAAACCAGGAGAGGACTCGAACAATCATGTAATGACTTTCCACCTTTGGTGTTGATCCAACTCTTTGATGGATGACTCTATTCATTTACGTCTTTTTCAGCGAACTCTCATGGGTTCTGCCGCGAAGTGGTATATAGAATTACCACGAGGTTTCTTCGCTGACTTTAACACCCTTGCCATGGCTTTCCTGACCCACTACCAGTTACTGATCTGATACAAAATGAGAATCAAAATTTTGAGTTCTTTCAAACAAACCAAAGCCACTCATATCTTTGATCACATTCATGAGTGGCGATGGAGACGACGTCTCATGAAACTTGAGCTCCCCGATCATTTACTAGCAGAGTGGTTCATGAAATCATTCATGAATGATATCTCTTATGAAATCGCCATGGGTGAAGCTGTCATAGAAGAATAGGCGATCAGTCGTGCTCAATACCTTGACGTCGTTTACTCACAAATGGGTACTCTTTACGATTTTATCTCTGATGCACCTTTTCCTTCTACTACTGCTACTTCAACTACTCCTGCTGCTTCTCATGTGGCTAATGGTGTGATTAGCACTTTCCACGCCCAACCCCACTCCGCAAAAGCCTCTACCACCAACCCCAAGTCCATTTCTTCTAATGTTCAACATGCTCCATCTCCTACTCCTCCCGCCGGCAAGACTTCTGAAGTGAACTCTGTTCAAACTACCCGTCCCGAAAAGAATAAATCTAGAAAAGGGAAGGGTAATAATAAGGAGGATAAAAATAATCTGCAATCTGAGGAGATAAAAATGGTATATGTTTTTGTTCATGCAGGTGTTGAGTACCTTAGCGATGGAATTTGGTTCCAAAAACTTGTATACTTGTAGAGAACCCGTGTAGTTTTTGGAAATTCATAATGTTAATTTTATATTTTTTAAAATCTATCAAATTCAACATGTCCCTGAAGTTACAACGTCTTTTGTTCATGCAGGATAAGAGGGTCTTAAAATGATCTATTTTTATTTGTTTTTTAGATCGTAGGTATTGGTCTCCTCTACTGCTGCATATAACCCATTCGAGAAATGGTGAAGCTGAAAAAAAGTTATAGCAGAAACAAGAGAGGTATGTATTCTAGGATTTTGATATATGCAAAGACAAAAATAGATTAAAAATAGTAAACAATGTTAATATATAT
>SNQJ01S0002325.1:224975-291697 GCA_010110895.2 Picea sitchensis | reverse complement strand
TTGCATAAAAGACTCTATCTATGTTTGTAGTTTCGTCAACAACTGAATTGTTTAGCCTATAGAAAAATAGCGCCAAAAAAAGAGATATAGAGAGTTATTCACAAAAATGGAGGTTTTTATCAATTTTCAAACCTAACCACTAGGTTTTTCATCCTGAACCTAAATTTGAACGAACCAATTCAGCGTACACGTTGTCAATCCAGTCCCAAAAATATTTAATTCAAAATAAGGGGCATGCATTTTTGAGAGTGCACACAGACTCTAGGAAGGTGCACGCGCTATAGGAATGCACTCATGCTATAAGAATCTAAACACGGTCGTAGAAATAATTCTCTCTCTCTCTCTCTCTCTCTCCCCTACATCTACCCCCCTCTCTATCTCCCTCTCATTCTCCCTCTTTACCCCCTCTCATATCTCTCTCTCTCTCCCTCACACTTGTATACATGGTAATACCTAGACATGGCAATACTTAGACATCACAAGGCACAAAAATACCTAGACATAGACCTTTCCTGGACATGCCTCAGACTCTCACACCCATTCTCTCTCTATCCCCCCCCTCTCTTCCTCTCTCTCTCTCTCTCTACCATTTTTTCACTCCCTCCCCTATTACATCACCCTCTCTCTTCCACCTATATCCCACCCTTTCTCTTTCTCTTTCTCCTCGTTGTTAGTATCTCTCTCTCTCACTCTCTCTCTACCCCCTCTTCTATGTATCCCTCTCTACTTCCCTTCCTCTCATTATCCCTCTCTCTACCCCCCCTCTTTGTCTCCCTCTCCCTCCTTCTCACACTCTCTCTCTACCACTCTTTGATTTTCTCTCTTCCCCTCTCACACTCTCACACACTCTCTCTCTCCCCCTCCCTCACACTATCTCTCCTCTATCTTTCCTACATATACCCCTCTCTCCTATATTTACCTCTCTGTCTATATTCCTCTCTCTCTCTCTCTCACTCACTCACTCACTCTCTCTACTTCCATTTTATTCCTTGCTGTATCTCTCTCTCTCTCACACACACACTCTTTCTATCCCCCCTCTATGTCTTCCTCTTTCTCCCCCCCCACTCTAACACACTCACTCTCTACCTCCCCTCTTTGTCTTACTCTCTCCCTGTCCCTCCCACACTCACACACACACACTTTCTATCCACCCTCTATGTCTTCCTCTTTCTCGCCCCCCACTCTAACACACTCACTCTCTACCTCCCCTCTTTGTCTTACTCTCTCTCTGTCCCTCCCACACTCTCTCACACACACTTTCTATCCACCCTCTATGTCTTCCTCTCTCTCTCCCTACATCACTCTAACACACTCACTCTCTACCTCTTCTCGTTTTCCTCCTCTCTCTCCCTCCCACACTCTCGAAAACACTTTCTATCCCCCCTCTATTTCTTCCTCTATCTCCCTCCCACACTCTAAAATACTCGCTCTCTACCTCCCCTCTTTGTCTTCTTCCCTCTCCCTCTCACACTCTCACACACAAGCAAGTTTGGTACATTGTAAGGAAATAAATGGTAAAGAAAGAAATTCCCTTGACTTAGACCTCACAAGGCATGTCAAGATCTATACCTATACCTAGACATAGATCTATACCTTGGCTCACAATGCCTCACACTCTCACATCCACTCTCACTCTATATTTACCCTCTTTGACTCTCTCCCTCTCTCCCTCTATCTATTTCTCTCCCTCCCTCCCTCTCTCCCCCCATTCCTTCCATCCTATTCTCTCTCTGTCTCTCTCCCCTTCCCTCTTCCCCTTTTTCCCTCCCTCTCCCTATACACCCCCCCCCTCTCTCTCTCCTTGTTGTTAGTCTCATCCTCGCTCTCTCTCTATTCCTATATTTCTCTCTTTCTCATTCTACCTCTCTCTCTATCTCTCTCCATCTCACTTTCAACCTCTCTTCTGCTCTCCTAGATCTCTCCCTCCCCTTCTTTCCCTCCTCCCTCTCTCTCTACCCTATCCCTCTATCTCTGCATCTCACTCTCAAGATCTCCTCTAATATTGTTATCTCTTTCCCTGCCTCCCCCTCACTTTGTATCCCCCTCCATTTTCCACTCACTATACCCGCCTCCGTCTCTCTCCTCTTCTATCCCACCATTTCTCTCTTTATATGTCTCTACCCCCCTTCCCTCTATCTTCCCCTTCCTATAAAACTCAGTATTTACTTTTCTCTTTACTTTTACTCTTTACTTACATCCACTGCATATTTTCTCCTCTACTCATTGATCACAACATGACCGGATCACACAAAAACGGGCACAACATATAGTGGAAAGCAATCAAAGAAATAAATGGGGGAAAAAAAAGAAAAAAAACAAACAACCAAAGAAGAAGGAAGGTACACAACGTTCCATCTATTTTTTTATATGTAGTGGATAGATTCGGTTTTACCATACCCAATCAGGTTTCTCGTATTGAAGTTCATTATTCTTACAAGCATGTTGGCTCTTCTCTGTTGGAGTTACTTCACACACACCTAGGTTTTATTTTTCCTAAGTTTCTTCCTTGTTTATTAGTCATTATCCAGTCTCCTATAATTTAGGGGAGAATATTCCACTTGGAGAATATTCTCTTTCAGTTGACACTTCAGTTTGACTAGTTGAGTTGAGTTTAGATGTTGCATTCATTTTATCACCATGAAACATTGGGAGCATCACCATGATAATTCGACCTTGCCTTGGGATCATCACCAAAATGTCACATTAGCCTTGATTCCCTGAGTTAACTGCTCACTACTCTCTATTCAGTCAGTTAACTGAAGATTAGTTGACTAATTAACTCAACTAGGCGCCAGTTCACTCCCGTAACTGCCTGAGAGACTAGACTAGGTGGAAGTTCACTCCCATAACTACTGGTGTGTGTCCAGATCACTCTAGAACACCACTATGGTGCATTGGTTTACCTCCAGTGCGCACTCATTGAGGTATATATAGTATATCATGTGCAAACTATTCATTATTCATAACAATTAATGATAATTCTTTCATTCTTTCTCTCCTTCTTCTTCTTTCTCCAATTGTCTCTGCAAATGTGTGTACTATTGTTTAGCTAGATCTATTCTGTACAGTTTCAACACATTTACATGGTATCAGAGCTGATGGACTACTAAGAAAAATATACACCAATTTTTTTTGCAGGTACAAAAGATTGTAGACAGCGAAAAGATGGAATTCCAAAAAGAATTCATTCTTACACCTTACAACTATTTTGCATGGAAGGAGAAAATATCCATACATCTTTGAAACAGAGTATTGTATAGGTTAACCTTGAATAAAGATACATAATTGACATCAACCATAGAAAAATCCAAGTACTTGAATCGCATGGATGAGGCACTCAAAACAATTTGCAGTCGTATCTCTCCCGATCTCCTTTTTCACATATCTTCCTGTAAGACTCCCAATGAAGCCTGGAAAATATTGGAAGGGATCTTTGGAAAATAGGATGATATGAAGGGACACATGTTGGAGGTGTATATTCTCACATTGGATCCAAAAATCTTCTACAATATCCAATATTTCTTTACAAAATTCAAGGATTTACTGTCGCAACTCAAAGCTTGCAGGGTTGATAAATCCATGGAGGAGAAACAAATGGTTCTCACCATTCTCTCCAAGCTTGGTCCTGAATTTTCTATATTTGTATCCACATTCCATACTGTCAGATTTGCCTTTGGAGCCACCTGGAAGATGCCTTCTCTTGAGGACTTTATCGAATCCCTGACACAAGAGCAAACCAAGATCATAAACATGGGAACAATCAAAGGACCAAGGGCGCATGCAATCACTGTGCATGATGTCAGCCATAAATACCAGAAATCTAAAGATAAATATAAATGGAAAGCTCATGCACATCCGAAGAAGGGTACACAAAACCCTTCATCGATGCCTCCGGATCCAAAGGAGAAAAGGGAAGAAAAGGAGAAAAATGCATGTACTGTCACAAAGGATTCCATTTGAAATCTGCATGGATGCAAAAAAAAATAGATATGATGTCTCAAATACTTCAGCAAAACAACCTTGGAGATCACATTCCCGAGGGTGCCAAGAAGAAGAAGCCAAAAAATCCAAATTCCAAGAAAGGAAATTCTAGCCATGCCTTTATTGACATAAAATCCTCTCCCAATTCTTGGATCATTGATTCAGGAGCATCACATCACATGGCTGCCTCAAAAGCAATATATTCTTCTTTGGATGCATGCAAAGGTCCTCTTATTCTGATGGGGGAAAAATCTTTTGTCGAAGTCACCGGCAAAGGAAGGATTGATCTCACCAACAGAAGCTTTGAGAATGTGTTGCACGTTCCCAATATTTCTGTCAACCTTCTCTTCGTGTGTTAGATGAATAATTATGGCACTGGAAAGAAATTCATATTCACACCAAATTCTGTGGACATCTACAACATGCAAACCAATTCCAAGGTTGCTACCGGTGAGGTAAATCATCAGTCTAGATTGTATACATTTTCTTAATTCATTGAACCTAATTCTACTTTACTGCTTACTCATGCTGATGAAAGTATTAGGATATGGCATGAAAGGTTTGGACATTTTAATTTTAGATACATGCAACAACTTAGAAAACACATATTGGTTGATGGTCTACCAGACATCCATTTCTCCAAGAGAGTGTGTGAGGGATGTGTTCTCGAGAAACACCCTCAAGAGAAATTCAACAAGGGAAAGTCTCAGAGAGCCTCTGCACCTTTAGATATGATCCACAGTGACCTTATGGGTCCTTTTCCGCATCCATCAATCAACAAAGCGAGTTTTTTTCTCTTTTTTGTTGATGCTTTCTCACGTTTTACTTGGATCTACTTTCTCAGGTAAAAATCTGAGGTCTTTCAACACCTCAAAGATTTCAAAGCCTTGGTTGAGACACAGTCTGAAAAGAAGATCAAATTTCTCAAAACTAATAATGGGGGAGAGTATGTAAATCATGAGATCCATAATCTTTTCCATGAGGCAGGGATTCAATTGTAGCACACAGTTCCCTATACTCCGCAGCAAAATGGAGTTGCTGAGTGGAAAAATTGATCTCTAAAGGAGATGGCATCTTGCATGCCGTATGCAAAGTCATTACCACATAGACTATGGGCCGAAGCAGTTAATTGTGAAACATACATCCAAAACATATCTCCTCATAGATCTGTCAAGGATAAGACCCCCTATGAGGCTTGGAGCGGCCTCAAACCGGAAGTGACCCACTTTCGCATTTTTGGTTCACGTGCATGGGCCCAGATTCCCTCTGAAAAGAGGAAGGCACTTGATCCACAGAGCACTAAGTGCATTTTTGTTGGATACCCCGACAATGTGAAGGGATATCATCTTATTGATCTTTTCTCGGACCGAATCATCATTGAGCGTATTGTCCAATTCGAGGAAAGTGTCTTGCATATACCTCAGCAGCCGCATGCAAAAACCTTCACTCTTCCACTTGTCTGAAATGATGAGCATGCACATGCCGAATCTTATTCAGACAGTATTTCTGATTCAGAGGACTCATATGATTCAGATTCAGATTTAGAGTTAGTACAGTCAGATGTAGAGTCAGAGCATCTAGATGCAGTTGCAGAGCTAGAGCAGAGGCCCAAGTGGGCACAAACTACTCTTCAAGATGCAGGGGATCTTGTTGGTGATCTAACTGATACTAGGAGGACTCGATCTGATTTTAAGGAGCCTCCTATTGCGCTCACTTCCACTGAACCATTGCCCTCAAGACATCTTTTCTTGGTTCAGTCTTCAGATCCACAGTCTTATGGCGAGGCTGCTGGAAATCCCTTTTGGGAATCCGCCATGCAGGAGGAGTACAACTCCCTCCTTGAGAACCAGACTTGGGATCTAGTTCCCCTTCCTTCTGAGAGGAAACTTGTTATATGCAGATGGGTCTACAAGACCAAGAGCACAATGGATGGACATATCAATAGATACAAAGCCAGGCTTGTCTCCAAAGGCTTTCAGCAGGTTCATGGTATTGACTATGATGAGACCTTCGCTCCAGTAGCAAAGATGGATTTCATACAATTGACACTTTCCATTGCAGCAACCAAGGGATGGGAAGTCCATCAGATGGACGTGAATAATTCATTTCTTCACGGTGATCTCTCTGAGGAGATCTACATGGAGCAGCCCCATGGATTTATGCAGGATTCATCTTTGGTTTGTTGACTGAAGAAGTCACTTTATGGCCTCAAGTAGGCTCCAAGGTCATGGTATGCCAAGATGGATTCCTACCTGTTGTCACAAAACTTTTTACATTTTAAATTAGACCCGAATGTCTACATGCGCAGGACGACTGATTCACGTCTACTTTTAGTTCTATATGTTGATGATTTGCTGATCACCGAGTGCTCAAATTCAACGATTGTTGCATTCAAGAGGATTCTACATGACATGTTTTTGATGATGGACATTGGTACGCTACAATTCTTCCTTGGACTCAATATCAGTCAGGATGCATCAGGCATCAAACTATCTCAGGCCAAGTATGCACGCGATCTCCTTTGGATATTTCACATGAAAGACTGCAAGTCTACTATGACTCCTTTCCTATTAGGAGTTAAACTTGAGGATGGCGGGGAGACTCCACTAGTTGACAACACACTGTATAGACAACTAGTGGGGAGCTTGTTGTATCTCACACACTCCAGACCAGACCTCTCATATGTAGTTGGCGTAGTTTCCAGGTTCATGGAGGAGCCGCATGAGCTACATTGGAAAGATGCAAAGTGTATCCTTTGATACATTTAGGGCACCATCACCTTTTGGATTCATTATGTAGCACACTCTACATTAGATATCATTGGGTTTACTGATTTCGACTGGGTTGGCGATAGCACTGATCGCAAGTCCACATCTGTTTACTCACTCAGTCTTGGTTCCAGTCCTGTCTGTTGGTCGAGAAAGAAGCAAGCTACCATTGCTCTATCTTCAGCCAAGGAAAAGTACAAAGAGATAGTTAACATAACCATTTAGTTTATGTGGCTACAACATTTTCTCACTGAGTTGGGCATTCAGTTTCATCGTTCGATCGTCATCTGGTGTGACAACCAAAGGACTTTGAAGTTCTGCAGAGATCCAGTTCAGAGGAAGCAGATGAAGCACATTGAGATCCACATACACTACATATGGGATTTGGTACACAAGGGGATCGTCGACTTACAGTTCTATCCTTCAGCAGAACAGACGACATACATCTTCACCAAGACCTTCACTAAGAAGAAGTTCCATTCTCTGCGAAGTCGTCTTGGAGTGAAGGACACAATTGCCTAGCAACTGTAGTTCTTCTTTTTACATACAATGTACCTTGAGGGGGTTTTTTTCCCATGAGGTTTTCCCTCTTTCCTCACTTTATTTTCAGTGTATATTTTTTATTTGGGTACCTAACATGGCCTCATTGTCGGGACCCATTCTTTATTTTCACCATAGTGATGTTCATGGGGGGTGTTGTTGTTACATCACACACACCTAGGATTTATTTTTCCTAAGGTTTTTCCTTATTTATTAGTCATAATTAGTCATTATCCAGTCTCCTATAATTTAGAAGAGAATATTCCACCTGGAGAATATTCTCTTTCAGTTGACACTTCAGTTTGACTAGTTGAGTTGAGTTTAGATGTTGCATTGGTTTTATCACCATGCAACATTGGGATCATCACCATGATAATTCGACCTTGCCTTGGGATCATCACCAAACTGGCGCATTAGCCTTGATTCCCTGAGTTAAATATTCACTACTCTATATTCAGTCAGTTAACTGAAGACTAGTTGACTAGTTAACTCAACTAGGTGCCAGTTCACTCCCGTAACTTCCTGAGAGACTAGACTAGGTGGCAGTTCACTCCTGTAACTACTAGTGTGTGTACAGATTACTTTAGACCACCACTATGGCACATTGGTTCACCTCCAATGCACACTCATTGAGCTATACAAAGTATATCATGTGTAAACTATTCATTATTCATAACGTTTATGAGATTTCTTTCATTCTTTCTCTCCTTCTTCTTCTTTCTCCAATTCTCTCTACAAATGTGTGTACTATTGTTTAGATAGATCTATTCTGTGTAGGTTCAACACATTTAAATTCTCATCTTTATAACCTCGATTTCCAAGGGGATCTTCTCTAATCTTGTACTGAAGCTAGCCTCTGGTGTGAGCTCCTCGAAAAGAATGTAATAGCAAAAACTCCACTCTTGCGAGACAACTTAATGTAATCCTTACAGAGAATCCATAAATTAGAATGACATAATTTTCAATGTTGAGGATGAAATGGACTAGATGGGATTATTGTTCATTTTTGATCCAAGTAGACCACTTGGTGGCTGGAAGGGATTTCAACTTTCACAGACATGGAAAAAATCTTGAAATATTGCAATGATTGGGGATCTCTATAATATGGATGGGAAGAGAACCATAACAATTGAATTCACGAGGTCAATACACTCCCTCTAATAGGCTCTATGCATGTAGAAAACTAGGCTAGGGACCCCAATGTCCAAGGCCACGTAGCAAGCCACTCGTGAGATCCAGAAACGGCCTAGGAGTGGAAACATTCCAAAATTGTCACATCAATGCAAGGGGAAACATTCTAAAATTACCACATCAATGCAAGGAAATTACCACGCCAATCTTATTACAATTATCATGCCAAGTTTATTTGAATTATTACCAACATAACCACACCGACATAAATAATTTGTAATCAAAATATTAATTAGTTGGTAATCGAATTCCAATAGGGGGCATTGAACTTGGACCATGAAAGATAATCATGGAATAAAAACACTACCTCACTATGGATTGCTGGAATGATTTTGCAAGATGAAAGCATTAAAGTTTCACAAAAGTATGAACATGACCATATTCATAATTTCTCACAAAAAATATATGAAAAAGAATCTTTCACGTGGTTTAAAATTTCTCATGGAAAAAACATGAACATGACTCTTTCACGTGTGTAGGGAACTTCTAGATACTCACCCAAAGGATGAATAGTTTATTTGCTTCGAAACACTCACCAAGTCAGAATTTAGTGTTCAACAGTTTAAAAAAAACATAAGACACATTGACCCATACTCTTTCACGTGTCCAAGAAACTTCGAGATACTCACTCAAGTAGAGAGTTGCCGCGAGATGCCAAAATGTGTAACGATAGTCTTCACATGCATATGATTTAGTGTTGCAGCTTAAAAAGGTGGCCAGATTTAAAACAAGTTTACATATCATGATTTACATCATAATAACAGTAGTATTAAATACATCATGACAGGTTGTATATTAATTATTATTTTGAAAGACACATTCTAAGGTAATGTTTTCCACCAAATTGGATCAAAATTTGGTCATAAATAAATGGGAAGAAATGTAGATTTCAGTTGCTAAATCTCGTCAGAAATTCAGAAAGATGTATGGAAAATTTATAATTATTTGATGTTCCACTTTTTGGTATCGGGGATATAAATCTGGGAAAAATTGCAATTTTTTGTTGTTTAAATTGCATTTGTGAATGCATAAATGAACTCACTGTCCTAAAAATCCTGCTATACTATATGAATGATAGTATAGGGTTAGGGTTTTAGATTTTACTTATGTTAAAAATTCCTTTGGAGCCTCATTGTAACAATCATCTTCTTACAAATGCGAGTATCTGTCACATATCTTCTCAGAGATAATCTACCACCATTATAGCGAGTCTTTCACTCTGTATTTTTACAGTCTCTATACATTTATTTCATTAATAGAAATCATGTATTACTGTATTTATCTATTTCTGGAAATACTTATGTGTATTTCACTGTAATATCTCTTCTTTTATTTCGTTCTAAAAAATAATCTGGATCAGTGGTATCAGAGAAGGCTTCTCTTGATCGTTTTTCAGTGCATGTCCCTGACAAGGTCCAAGTATAGAAAGTTGGGTCTCGAGTTTGTTTGTCTTGAAGGAAATCGCTAGCACATACCCAAGAAACCCTCCATGGCAGAAGAAAATAAAAACGACGGAGAAGAAGATTCTATTAATCTGTTGCTCGAGAAAGCTCACGTGATAGAGGGACGAAATGATGGATAATTTTTTCCACATCCTTCAATGCCTAGCGATCACAGCAGGCACATATTCATCGAGCGACCACCTTGGATGCACCTCGCTTTTCAAGGTACAAGTTAATTTTGAAATTCCTATATTTGAAGGATAGATAGATGCAGATGCCCTAGAAAAATGGTTAAACCTACTAGAAGGTTTTTTCTTTGTTCATAATTTATTTGATAGGGAAAATATCACCTTTTCACTCCTTAAGGCTCTCCCCCATGTCAAACATTGGTGGGAAAATTACTGGGAGAAAAGTTCCACAGAGGAGTCTGGGATATATGGGGCCGAGCCCACTTGGGATTTTTTGTGTGGATGTGGTCAATGAACAATATTACCCTGTTGGTAACTATGAAGACCAGTACATGAGATGGACCACATTGTGTCAAGAGAGGGGCCGAGTAGTGCCAGAGTTCACCAATACCTTCCATACCTTGCACACCAAGCTGAGTATCAAATACTCCGAGCGACATTTGGTTCTGAAATACCGTGGGGATCTACACAGATACATCCAAACTGAAATGGATTTTTTGGACATCTCATCACTGGGTGTTGCTTATAGATGTGCTGTTAAAATTGAGCATAAATTTAAGCACCAAAAAAAGTGGTAGTTCGGGTTTACAAATCCACAACAATAGAAGTATGAAAAATACGACCCTAATAAAAAACCTCTCGAAAACCTTTCCAAGCCACATGAAAAGAAGGGTAATAGAAAGACGAAGAAGGACACTGGAAAGTAGTACAATTTCCATAAAATCCCCTGGCACAACACGGACGAATCTCACTCAAAATAGTCATTTGTGGCCGAGACCAAAGACAAGGAGCCAAACCTCGATTCCGAATATGATTCATAAAATAATGGGAAAAGATAGATCATTGATGCAGACCCCAATGCTACTATCACGACTGCAACAATTAAACCATAAGAACCAGTAGATCTTGAAGAGGGGGATATGTGGGTGGAGAGGAACTCGTTGCATTTAATTGTTGATAGCGGAAGCCAAAACAACCTCATCTCAGCAGAGGTCGTAAAAAAATTGGGATTGTCGACAACACCACACCCACAACCATAGAACATCGGGTGGCTTCGTCGGGGATGAGATCTTCATTTCAGCTAGCAGTGTCGATTTTCATACGACATCCATCCCTTCAGGGATGATGTATTATGTGATTTTACCTTGTTGGATGTCTGTGATGTTCTTTTGGGCCAACCATACATGTGGAAGCGCCATGTTGTTTATGAGTCTCGACCCCATAATGTCAATGTTACTCTAGGGGGTCATTTCTATAGAATACCAGAGGTAGTTCAAACTATTTCCCCACCTAAATAGTGTCGCAAGGTATTATCTCATACCACAAAATTCTTCTTCTTCACAATCTCTTCAAAAGGTGAACAAAAGGACACTGTAACCACTGCAACCTCAGTCCAAAAGAAGCAGGTTGACAAGATTGCAACAAAACACAAAGATTCCTTCTGCACATAGTCATCTCAGGTAGCTCGACTGGTTAAAAAGGTCCAACCCCACCAACAACAGGTTCGTGACAGTCTTCAACAAGCTAAGCAACACGACTTCTCCAACAAGGCAAGTATCTCACCAAGGTTAAAGTTCAACAAACGCTTCCCCCTCTCCCCCAGAAACTCAACAAAATGGATACCATTTATTCCTAAGGAGGTAGGATTGATCTAGGTGGACATCGGTGGCCACCCACCTATTCCACTGGCTCGAAAAAAAAATTTCTACCTTGGTAGTTTTTCGACAATTTTTCGGGTTCCAAACTTCCGGGGCTGTTTTGAGGCCCTAAATGACGTTTTTTGGGGATTTAGAGCCCAGGATTTCGCGTTGCACACAAGCCTGGGACATTTGAAAATCGTTCTTCTCAGTTAGTCCTTTCCAACGATGTATCGAGAGCCCCAAATGAAGATCTTATGCAAAAGTTACGCCCCCGGGAAGTTGACGTATCGACTACCCCCATCCGGGCCCGCAAACCTTTTGGATTTTCATCTTCGAGGGTTAGGGTTTTGGATTTTACTTATTTTAAAAAGGAATTTGGAGCCTCATTGTAACAATCATCTTCTTGCGACTACGAGTAGCCGTCACATCTCTTCTCAGAGATAAGCTACCACCATTCTAGCGAGTCTTTCACTATGTATTTTTAGTCTCTGTACATTTCTTTCATTAATAGAAATCATGTATTACTGTATTTCTCTGTTTCTCGCAATATTTATGTGTATTTCATTGTAATATATCTTCTTTCATTTTGTTCTAAAAAATAATCCAGATCGGGCTAACATGAATATTTGTGACATCTAAGAGGATGGCATTAAATTAAAGAGTAAAAATCCAAGAGATTGTGTTTCACTTTCATAAATTAATAGATAAACATCAATATTAAGCCATATTGCGACATTTTAAATGTAAAAAAGATGAATAATTTGAATGGATTGAGACATATCAAAATTAATGTGTTGAATTTTCATTTAAGAATAAACTATTCACCAAAACGTCACACCGTTTAAGAATAAACTATTCATCAAATCAATATAAAAATAATTATATTCAACTCTATAATTAAACATGTTTATTACCGCTATGAAGATTTAAAAACACTGTTTCCTCAACGATTGTATTTATTGTTTCATCAATATCAATTAACATGGTATTTATGTAACATTATTAACTTTAATGGAGCATCATTAATGTAACATTATTAACATTAGTGTAAAATTAACATTAATGTAACATTATATTTATGTAACATTATTGACATTATTCTTATTAGTCCCTGTCGAAGGCGTAGAGGGAATATAACGATCGATAAATCATTGACTTCACATTAACTTTCCCTTTGACTATAAATTTTTGCACAATCTCTATTGTTAGAACTAGAGAATAGAAAGAATTATTTTTCATATAATAAAAAATAATTATTTGTCATCATCTCATTGGAGAATAGATTTGAAGTCTTATTGCCAGCATCTCTATTCCCAATGTTTTAAATGTTTAGATATCCAATTTTTTGAGCATCGATGCTCTTTTTGAATTTTTTTATTTTTATTTTTATTGAAATGTTTACATATCGAAAGTTTTGAGCATTGACACTCTTTTTGAGGTACTTGAATAGGCCTGACATCTTAAATGTTTACATAGTGCGATGCCCTTAAACAAGCCCGAAAACCTTAAATGTTTACTTAAATAGGTTTGTCAGAGTACGTTTTCCCTCCAATTTTTGCATACAATCTTGCAGTGAATTTGGGAAATATTGTTGTCCACCACCACTCACATAGTCATCATATGTTTCATATTTCTTCTATGTTTGGAATGCAATTTATTCATCATTGAAGATACATATATTATTTATTGGTTCACTGGTTGTTTCTTGTTCACTGGTTTGTTGGTTGTTGCTTGTTGTTGTTTGGTTCAACTTTGCAAGGTTGAAGTCTTGCACCTGCAGTTGGACTTGTTGGTGCTTGCTCACTGGTTTGTTGCTTCCTGCTTGCTTTTCTTTGCTTCAACTTTGCAAAGTTGGAGTCCTACACCCGCAGTTGGAGTTGTTTTCTCACTTTGCAGGGTTCAAATCATGCACCCGCAATTGGACTTGTGATTCTGTCGTTTATCATTGACGAGTAAGTTTCAATACCATAGTTTCATTCATATTTGTTGTTTACTATTTATTTTTTACAGTTTTCAAGTAAGAATGTTTAAGTATTTTATTCATCATTCTTATCCCGCAGACTTTCCATAGAGGTTGGCATATCTTTTCCTCCCGCTCTTAAATTTTCCTCCAATTTTTTCCCCAAAATCTATACCATGTGCATGCCAATGTCGTCTGCACAACTCTGGCTGTCATTTTTTCTAGCATTACGAATATCGGTCCTTTTCCGCATGTGATGAAGTTGAAATATAATACCTCAATTGAATAAGGAAATTATTTAGCCTTCCTACCTTTCCCTCGATGATATTCCCACCTTTCCCGGGAATGAGTACCTACCTATCCCCTACGGGAATCGAACCTGTGTCTTTCACATGGAAAGACGATGTCAAGCTTGTTGCCTTTGCAAAATGTTCTTGTAGAAGAAAACTGTAGGTAGGTGTCGAAGGGCTAAGTATAATACAACGGTAACCAAGCTGCAACAAAATTGCACACCATTGTCAGGCATTATCCATCTTTATCGGTGACATATTTCAGTAAGTTATAAAGAAAAAGTTCTAGGACCTGAAATGCAAATCCTGGGTAATTCCAGGACCTAGTGTTGCACTTTGTAGGGTTTAAATCCTACACTCACAATTGGACCTGCGATTTTGTTGTTCATCATTGACGAGTAAGTTTCAATACCATAGTTTCATTCATATTCATTCTTTACTGTTTACTATTTATAGTTTTCAAGTAATAATGTTTATATATTTATTCATCATTCCTATCCTGTAGACTTTCCATAGAGGTTGGCATATATTTTCCTCCTGCTCTTAAATTTTCCTTCAATTTTTCCCCCAAACTCTACACCATGTGTGTGCCAATGTCGTCTGCACAAATCTGGTTGTCATTTTTTCTAGCATTACAAATCTCGGTCCTTTGCCTTATGTGACGAAGTGGAAATATAAGGCCTCAATTGAATAAGGAAATTATTTATCCTTCCCACCATGCCCTCGATGATATTCCACCTTGCCCGAGAATGAGTACCTACATGCCTTTGAAAAATGTTCTTGTAGAAGAAAACTGCAGGTAGGTGTAGAAGGGATAAGTATGATACAAAGGTAACCAAGATGCAACAAAATTGCACACCATTGTCAGGAATTATCCATCTTTATCGATGACATATTTCAGTAAGTTATAAAGAGAAAGTTCCAGGAAGTGAAATGCAAATCATGGGTAAAGGATGAAGATAAAACACAAAACGAGTCGGGTCCAAACATTAATGTTGATTTCGAAGTATCCTCCCACATGATAAATATAACTCTTATAAGGGTTCAGACTTTCAATAGTTGCTGAGAAGACGAAAAAAAGATTGTTAAACTATCAAATTTATTTTGGCCAATGGGCTTGACACAAAGAAAATTGTTAGGCTGGTGTTTTGTGATTTTCTAGCTAAATTTCTTATATATAGTTTATAAAATGGGCTTTACACACAGAAAATTGTTGGGACGATGTTTTTCGATTTTCCAGCTAAATACTCAATCTTTGTACTGAGAAAATTGATACTATTGTTTTATTTGCATTATCTCTACTATATGGTTGGGCACTAACTGTAGCTTTGTTTCTCTATCATATGCTATAGCAACCACGAAGTACTGGCTTTGAGACAAACAAAGGTTGAAGGATACATAGCAGAGTTTGTATGCACTCCCAAACTTATACTTATCTTTTTTGCTATTTTCATATTATCTAAACATAACTAAGAAACATCTTGAAAATCACAACTTAAAAGATGGAGCAAGCAATAGATGTTGAATTCTATCAAATAGATGCACACTCCATTGTACATGACAACATCGACCATGTATTGCATAACAATGCCTTTTTCAGATTAGATGCATTTTCGTATACTGCAAGAGATTGCCTCTTCGATACATTTCAAGTTCTATTGTAGTTTCATTATTCCTTGATTGAGCTGCGCAATGGATTGATAGATCATTTCCATACGTACTGACATCTTTGAAAGAGACTTCTCAGTGGAACTAAATATGATAGAATATGAGTAGATACAAGTGATACAATCTACACTTAAGCAACCAACAATTTTCCTTAAACGAAAACTTTCACATATTTGGAACAATGGTTTCTCCAAGGACATGCCAAATATGTGGAATGAAAATACATATGCACAATTTGTCCTCAATGCATATGTTGCAACATCGTATTGTACCTTGTACATGAAAAAGGTTGACAGATCTATGACAAATGCATTTAGAAGAATACAAAGAGAACATGAAAAAAGTCAAATTGACACTATGCAAATGATACGTACACATGGAAATACATTACTTAATCTTCAACAAATGTATTCTCAACAAGAAGTCCACATCGCACTTTCCCTGCCTCTGAACTGTAGTTCAAGGAAATGTGTCTTCATAAACACATCTCCACCTGACACACAAAAATTCATTCTTAAACCACCATTCTTGCTAAAACAAGAGCCTAATAATTTAGAGGACGTGATATTTTGTTTGACACACCGACCACACTTAGAGGGGGGGTGAATGAGTGTGGGGATATTTTTCAAAACTTCCCCTTCACAAAACTCCTTAGTTAACAATCACCATTTATTCATCACTTATTATTTTCATTTATAACCAATCAAATGTGAACATACATCAACAACATATAACGACAACATATATCATCAACAATTCATCACCACAAGGAACACAATGAACACAAGATGCATGTACAATTTTCTTTTTATTATGGATTACAATCCTTGGGTTATCAACAACAAATAAATAGAGTTACAACTCCACAATAGCAACAACTCTACAATGCAAGAATCAACTTGCACAACTCAACACCAACTGAGAAGAGGCATCAATCCTCAACAGATACCAATTTGTCAATAGGTACGCGACCTGTCAGTAGTGAAACACGCGTATGTATGCTCCCTACCAGTAGTACAACTCACGTATGTACATGACCTGTCTGTACTACAACCTATGTATGACTTCTGAGGTACTTAGGGTTTTCTCTTTATGACAAACTCAGATCCTCTACAGCCTTCAACCACATTCACTTTTTTCTTTCACTGTCCAATCTGAACCATAATCAATCGCAACATATCCATACTCTCCAACAACTTTCCCATGCTCCTCAACCATACAATATGAATGCTACTCATTCATGTATAAGAAACAAGTATACTATGGCAGTCATATCAGTACTGAAACATAAGAGTGTTTCTCACTCCATCAACTAACACAAACCGGATCACAACATCCATACCAAGAATGCTTCAAGCATTCACCATACAATAAGAAAGAGTATCCATCAAGACAACTATGTAACCATACCAGAGTTTCTATGGCAGATCTAAGCCCATAGAATGCATATCTGAAACTTGCTTCAGCCATCAAGAACTTGGCACCAACTCACACTCAAGTCTTCATGACTTCCATCAACTGTACACACTCTGTTTTCCTTTAGCCCATGTATGTACATGCTCAATCTCACCATAGTCCGCGTATGTATGCTCTCTAGTCCACTGTTGCTTGCGTACTCCTTCAGAAACTAGAGTTTCTAAAATTTCAAAACTTTCTTCGTCAAGATCTTAGACTTACAAAAACTTCGATGCGTGCATGAGATCCTCCAACCACTCTCTCTCTCTCAGAATAAATCTTCAAGATATGCTCAATCGATATTTTTCACAAGAGACCCTTGCCTCTTATTTATACTCTCCAAGTAGCTTCCTTAGAAGCATCTTCTAGGTCACTTTTTCCACATAGCCACTTTTCCATGTATCCAATAGCCACTTGACCACTTAACCCATTTTCTTCTTTTTATGGTTAACCACTTTCCATCATTAGAAAGTTCTCCATTTACTTTATTATTTAAATAATATTCCTTCTTTTCAAGCACTTTGACTTCTTTTACCTTTTGGGGCTTCAAGCCAACATGTGAGGGTCCTTCAACTTTGTAAGTCCATAACTCTAAAACCATGAGGATTTATATGACACTTCACATACCATCGGAAATGGCATGACAAGCACTATCCATCTAGCATAGTTTCACTAACAAATTTGCTGATCTTAATCTCATTATTCCATAATTAAGCATGGGTTCTCTAACCATACTTCTAGGATAAATCAACCGCAAAGTGTCTTCCCATGAGGGATTTCACTATAAGGGGACCACTTTGGAGTTCATCCATTTGTACTAATTATCAAGACAATAATGAGTCATCTTTACATCAATCCAAATATGCATCATTTATCAAAGAAAACTCATTGATCCATCTTCATCTATGCATGACATCATATGACTATGATTCCACTTGACATCATTCCATTCACATCGAGGATAATACATATTACATCAGTATTCTATGACAAGACATTGTTCCTTTGACATCAATCCTTTGTCATCAACCATCAATAAATCAATCACTCAATCCTTTGACATCAATCATTTGACATCAATGACAACATGATCCAACAATCTCCCCCTTTGGCATTGATGGCAATACCAACAATGATGTCAACACCAATTATTGATGGCAACATGTAGACAAGGCATTGCTCTACATCAATAGTCATATCAATCACATCAATGTGAATATCTCTCCCCCTTTGACATCAATGGAAAAGGGTAGTTCTCTCCTTGGGGCTACTCCCCCTTCTTGAACTCTCCTTGGGGTTGCTCCCCTTGCCTGGATGCCTTGATCTTTCTTTGAATAATCTCTCCCTTTTTGAACAAGGGATATCACTATGATGTAATCTTGAAAACATATAGCTCATGCTTCCCTGGAACCATGCTTCTATGATCTTTCTCCAAGTATATGTCTCTTTTTCCAAGTATTTATCTTTGCATTTGATAAATCTCTCCTCCTGGAATCACGGGAAGAAGAATGACTCCCCCTATGGGTATTTCTCCCCCTATCTTTGCTTCAGGATGAAAAATATGCTACCACTGAAATATGCTTCTGCTGCAAATGATACTGCTCAATCAGAACATAGATCAACTACTCTTTCTATGATGATCCTTGGACCTGTCCATGCATCAAACTTGTGCCATACCATACATCATGAATCAAAATATATGTCAAGAAAAAAATATCAACCAAGTATATCATGTACCAAATTGTGTGTCAACCATGCACAACACCTATGTACATCAACCATGTACATCAATACCATAGAATACACTATAATATATCATCAATATAGTGTATCAACCATATGCCTCTACCAACATGACAACCATGTGCCACAAACAAGTGTTATATGCTTCTACCATGAATCAAGTGCCACAACCATCATCTCAATCAATCAAGTGTCTCAACTATATCATCCCATATATCATGTACCAAAGTATATGCTAAACAAGTAATACCAATGGTGTACTTTTAGCCAAGTATTATCATCGACATACATATTCCATCTATGAGTGCATCAATCATTGCACTAATCATGTATCACCACATGTACCAAGAAAATTCATAAAACATGCACCAATACCACAACAAAATGAACCACAATCAAGATGTTCCCTCATACATGTATGCCATATCCACCATAAAACATGTGCCAATCATACAGCTAGTAGGTGCCTCCAACAATGTACCAAAAGTGTGCCAAACATACATCAACTATAGATCAGGCTATGACTCATCAATGGTGTACAACATGACCACTTCATCAACTCATCAACTATATGTCCCAATATGCAGGTCATCCATATTCCAAATGAATGTACCAAGATATCCAACAAATATGCTTCCAATAATACATCACAAGATATATCAATGAAACTCAAATATGTACCATCCACGTACCCCAACATATCAACCTCAACCTCCATTAACTACAATAAATACTAAGCATCCAAAAAGTACTAGAAGTGTGCCTCAATAGATCTTCACTGTCACAACCAACATTGTTCTTCAACAAAACAATGTCTCAATCCACACTCTAGGGTTAGTACCATGCATCCAATATAGTCTTTCAATACTCAACCATATGTCACCACCATACATACATCAATCATGTATGCCGATATGTGATCATGAAAACCTGCAGCAAACAATGTCAGACCCTGCAACAAACCATGTCAAACCCTGCAACACAGAGTTATACCATCATACCATGCTGCAAATTTATGCATAGCCTTTTTCCCAAGGCTTTACCACATATACACGGCCTGTTGCATAGACAACTCACGTATGCACGTGAATTATTCATAGGTTAGTTCACGTATGTATGCGATTGTTACCATTATAACCCGCGTATACTTCTAAAGATGGAAAACTTGAGCTTCCATTAAGGCTGCCATTTTTCTCTGGTTGTTCAGTCTTCTTTACCCACTTTTGAAGGTGTCCCTGCTTATGAGAACTTGAGCTATGAGCTTCCATATTTTCAAAAATTTCTTCCTTCCTAACTTCATGCCTTATTCTAGTCATGCTATATGAGGTCCTCATCATGGACTTTCTTGTTGTGTTCCAACAATCCTAGGATTTGTGACCAAATCCACTACAACTGTAGCATCTCATGATGTGACAATGAGCAACAATGTGTCCTACTTGATTACATCTTCAACATCTTAAGGTGTTATGAAATATTTCATTATCTCTCCTTGCATATAATCTGCACTCCAAATCTTTGTGACCATATTCATTACATGAGTAACAATGACCATGAAGAACATTTTCATACCTTCTCTTTGGTGTACATCTTGAAGGCGTCTTGAATTTTCTTTGAGATGTAAAGATGGCTTCTTGATGTCCTTCTTGCTTTGTCCTTTCCTTCCCTTGTGTAGATGGCTGACTTGCAACATTATTTCCATCCTTTGAGAGTGAGGGACTTACCTCATGCTTCTTTAAGGTGTTTTCTTCAACATGTGTAGCTTCTTTCTTGTATCCAAGACCTGATTTATCATTTGGTGATATTTGACTATCCAAGATCTCATTCAAGAATTGTTGAGTTATTCAAGAATTTGTTTGACTTTTCTACTTTCTTTCTAAGATCAACAACTTTAGCTTCCAACTTATGACATGACTCTTCCTTTTCAATTACTTGATTCTTTAATAGTTCCTCTATTCTTTTGGCTTCTTCAATTTGGGTCTTGAGATGGTTATTAACTTCAAGACTTTTGATAATATCATCATCTACCTTATTATTTTCTTCTATTTTCTTCTTTAGTCTTTTGATCTCTTCTTCTTTTTCTTCTAATAGAGTCTTTTTACT
The DNA here is from genome assembly GCA_010110895.2 of Picea sitchensis. NCBI lineage: Eukaryota > Viridiplantae > Streptophyta > Pinopsida > Pinales > Pinaceae > Picea > Picea sitchensis. Next base: position 270,731 of record SNQJ01S0002325.1, on the reverse strand, counting down.
TTCTTCTTGTTCCTTGAGCATTTCCTTTATCTTCAAGATATGCCTTTGATTCTTTCTAAGAAAAAATTTAGTGTTATTAGAAAGATAGTTATATTCTATATATAAATGGTCATAGTTGTATTCATATAGACCCCATTGGAATTTCCTTTTAAGATCTGATAGTTCTTCTTTTACCCTTTCCATGGGATAACCATTATCTAACTCTACACATACTATCTCTAGGTTTTCTTCTTCACTTGTAGAGAAATATTCAACATCATCACATTTTGAAATATTGCAATCAGGGGGTTTTGGAGATTCTTTACCTTCATTGATCTTGATGCAATTGTCTTCAAGGTTTTCCTTTTTTCCAACATCATCATATTTAGAATCATTTCAAATAGAGGATTTTGGAGATTCTTTACCTTCATTGTTCTTTATGGAGTTGTCTTCAAGATCTTCCTCCTTTCTTTGGTATGTCTCCTCTAGCTTTAGCCATAGATCCTTGGCGGTTGTGAATTGTCCCATGCTCTCTTTGATAGAACTTGAGAGTCCACTAAGAATGGTCTTGAGAGCCAATGCATCATTCTTCTTTTATTTCCTTTCCTTTGAGTTGCAAAATTTGACTTGTTCTTCAAACGAACTAATCCACCAATAGCTTCCTTCCAAATACCCGCTCCTATTTCCTTCAAGTGTACTTTCATTTCTATTCTCCATGTAGAATAATTTTCCTCATCAAGGATTGGAACTTCATCATGCATTTGTGTGTCTATGGATCTCCTCCAAGCTTGTTAAGGCTTATAGTGAAGGCCTGCTCTGATACCAATTGTTGGACACAATGACCACACTTAGAGAGGGGGGGTGAATGAGTGTGGGGATGTTTTTCAAAACTCCCCCTTCACAAAACTCCTTATTTATCAATCACCATTTATTCATCACTTATTACTGTCATTTATAACTAGTCAAATGTGAACATGTACATCAAAAACATATAACAACAACATATATCATCAACAACTCATCACCACAAGGAACACAATGAACACAAGATGTATGCACAATTTTCTTTTTATTACATACTACAATCCTTGGGTTATCAGCAACAACTGAATAGAGTTACAACTCCACAAGAGAAACAACTCTACAATGCAAGACTCAAGTTACACAACTCAACACCAACTGAGAAGAGGCATCAATCCTCAACATATACCAATCTGTCAATAGGTACGCGACCTGTTAGCAGTGCAGCACACATATGTACGTGTCCTACCAGTAGTACAACTCACGTATGTACGTGGCCTGCCTGTACTATAGCCTGTGTATGACTTCTGAGTTACTTAGGGTTTTCTATTTATGACAAAATCAGATCCTGTGCAGCCTTCAACCACATTCACTTCTGTCTTTCATTATCCAATCTGAACCAAAATCAATATCAACATATCCATACTCTCCAAAAACTTGCTCACACTCCTCAACCATACAATGTGAATGCTATTCAATCATGTATAAGCAACAAGTATACTATGGAAGTCATATTAGTACTGAAACATAAGAGTGTTGCTCACTCCATCAACTAACACAAACCAGATCACAACATACATACCAAGAATGCTTCAAGCATTCACCATACAATATGCAAGAGTATCCATCAAGACAACTATGTAACCATACCATAGTTTCTATAGCAGATCTAAGCCCATAGAATGCAGATCTGAAACTTGCTTCAACCGTCAAGAACTTGGCACCAACTCACACTCAAGTCTTCATGAATTCCATCAACTGTACATGCTTTGTCTTCCTTCAGCCAGCGTATGTACGCACTTAGGCTCACTGCAACCCGCATATGTACACTCTCTGGTCCACTACTGCTTGCATACTCCTTCAGAAACTAGGGTTCCTGAACTTTATAAACTTTCACCGTCAAGATCTCAGACTTACAGAAACTTTGATGCGTCCATGAGATCCTCCAGCCACTCTCTCTCTCAGAATAGATCTTCAAGATATGATCAAGAGATGTCTTTCACAATATATCCTTGCCTCTTATTTATAATATCCAAGTAGCTTCCTTAGAAGCATCTTCTAGGTCACTTTTTCCACATAGCCACTTTTCCATGTATCCAATAGCCACTTGACCACTTAACCTATTTTCTTTTTTTTAGGGTTAACCACTTTCCATAATTAGAAAGTTCTCCATTTACTTTATTATTTAAATTATCTTTCTTCTTTGCAAGCACTTTGACTTCTTTGACCTTTTGGGGCTTCAAGCCAACATGTGAGGGTCCTTCAACTTCGTAAGGTCATAACTCTCAAACCATGAGGATTTATGTGACACTCCACATACCACCAGAAATGGCATGACACGCACTATCCATCTAGGATAGTTTCACTAACAAATTCATTGATCTTCATCTTATTATTCCATAATGAAGCACGGGTTCTCTAACCATACTTCTAGGATAAATCAACTACAAAGAGTCTTCCCGTGAGGGCTTTCATCATAAGGGGATCACTTTGGAGCTCATCCATTTGTACTTATTATCAAGACAATAATGAGTCAACTTTACATCAATCCAACTATGCATCATATATCAATGAAAACTCATTGATCCATCTTCATCTATGCATGGAATCATATGACTATGATTCCACTTGACATCATTCCATTCACATCAAGGATAATACATATTACATCAGTATTCTATGACAAGAAATTGTTCCTTTGACATCAATCATCAATCAATCAATCACTCAATCCTTTGACATAAACCCTTTGAAATCAATCATTTGACATCAACCCTTTGAAATCAGTCATTTGACATCAATGACATCATGATCCAACATATTTCTCTCTATTATTTATTTCTACCTCCAGCGTCCACCTCCCATTAAGCATATCTTCCTTGTAGAATTGGTATCACATTACAAAAAAAATGTTACACACATATCAAAAAGAAAATAAAAACAAATGTAATATGCTTTGTCAAATACAATAAACACACCGACTATGAAAACTTCTGTGGAGATAAACTATTGTTGTATGTTCCATTTGATCAAAATGAAGACACATTAAAACATACCTTTGCTACATGGGAAGCTACATATATTGTTTATGAGACTACAATACAAACCAATGAGGCTAGATTTACATACAATGTCAACCCAACATGGGGTGATTTAGAAAGTGCACTTAAAGAACTAGAAAATCCTGGAAATGTTGATGAGACATCAACAAAGCATAAAAAAACTAGAACTTTCTGTGAATCGTATGACTTGCAAGCAAATTTGCCTTGTCCTAAAGTAGATTCCATTGAAAAACGTATCAATATTGGGTTTAAAGTCAAAGAACATCCTTTGTTAATCGAAAACAAAGAATACTATAGAGTTAGACGATTGTTGAATCGAGAACAACAAGCAATCCTAAAGTATATTGCAATGAAGAAACGCTTAAACATGCACTCTCTTGTGCACTTGTTCCTTACAGGCGGGGTGAGAATAGGGAAGACATTCACATCGAAATAAATATTCCAAATTCTTATACGAATGTATGATTCAAACAGTTCAAGTGACCCTGTGAAACCAAATGGACTGATACTTTCATATACATAAAAAACTTCATATAATGCAGGTGGAACAATAGTCCACTGTGCATTATTGATGCCTTTTAACAAGTCACATTTTCTTCCACTCAACAAAGAAATGTTAGATACCTTGTCAAAGATTTATGAAGAACTACAACTTGTGTTCATAGATGAGGCATCCTTGATTGGAAGTCACTTCTTATATTCCATTGACAATTGATTGAGAAAAATAAAATATGTCCAAACCAAATACTTTGGAAACCTTGATATGGTATTATGTGGTGATCTTTACCAGGCACAACCCATACAATATTCTATTATATTTCAGCAACCTATGGTCAACATGAAAACAATGGCACATGGTTTTTTTAAAGACAACATAAAATGCTTTGAATTACATACTACAATGCACCAGACAAATGAAAAATTTATTGCAATTCTAAATAGAATGTGGACAAACAACCAAACATGTGATGACTTAACATATATCAATTCAAGTTGCATGTGACATGCCCCGACCGACCCAACCTTCACTTACCTATTCTACAAGAATAAGGATGTTGCAACACATAACACGTATATTCAATCACTCATGCCTGGAAATGATATCATCATCAATTCAATTGATCTTGAAGAAGAAAACCATGGAAATGTACCATGTCATCAACATACAACAACTTTCCCTTTGCAACTTGTCCTGAAATTAGACATGCTATTTGAAATATATGCCTACAACTATGATTCACAGGATGGCTTATTGAATGGTGCAGATGGAATACTCAAATCTTATACAAAAACAAAAAAGTTGATGTCCTCTGGATTAAGTTCCATGACCTGCATATTGGCCACCCACAAGCCAACAATTTATCTTGTCTATATAATTCAAACACTTCATGTGAATGGACACCTATATTGCGAATATCAAAACAATATCAACATCGACAAAGACAGGTCAACTAAAGATTCGAAAATAGTTTCCAATTCAACTTGCATGTGCACGTACAATCCACAGATCACAAGGGATAACACTTGATAGTGTTTCCTTCGACCTTGTTGGAATATGAATACATGGAATTGTATACACATCTCTGTCCCGTGTCAGAAACGTTGAGTCCTTGTATTTGCTAAGTGCTCTTACAAAAGATAACTTAAAATTCAAACATAAAGTCGATATTAAGATGCAACGCCTTCAGACTAGTGCAAAATGGCATCTGCAATATGATTACCAATCAATACAAACAAACTCACATGTATCAATTCTCTCACTTAACACATGCAACTTAAATGCACATATGAATGATATACTCAATGACTATGACACAATGCAATCTGATATTTTGTGCTTGCAAGAAACATATATGACATTATGCATGAAAAACAAGCAATTTCCAAATCACAATTGCATATCAAGTTACATTATGCATGGAGTCATGATATTAGTGAAAAACATATAACAATTTTGGATCATATACATTTCGAAGATATGTTTTTTGAGATGGTGCTATCAAGAGTAATTTTCTGTGGATTGAAAATTGCAATATTGAATCTATATGTTTCTCCACATGCAACATTGCCCAACATAATGAATGTTGTTTCAAATGAATTACACCATTTACATCTGAACGAAACCATTATCATTCTAGGAGACTTCAATGTTGACATGCTACAAAATAGTGCGATAACAAAATAATTAAAAAAATACATGTGCAATTACAATCTCCGCTTTATTTTGGATAATATAAAGCATGTACAAAATGAACTTATTGACCATGTATGGTAAAATGTGCCCATTTCACAATACATCCTCTTTATCCTAGACACATGTTGGTCTGACCATGATACAATTTGTTTTGAACTTGAATTATGAAATATACATCAAGCATATTACAAAATTATATTTATATGTCTCAAAGCATATATGGATACTTTGTTGCAAAAAACCAAATCATTCAGCTAGGATCATCCAAATTTTTAATATTTTCTGTCTTGTAATAGATTTTGGCCAGAAAAAATTCTATATAACCACAACCATGGATCAAGAAAAACAAAGGTGCATGCTTCTAACTCTATATTTTACTCTATTCCTTTGATTCTCATTTACTGTATGTACATATTACTTGTTTTCCCTTACATACCAAATTACATTCATGTTCATTGTATTTTGTGCATTCCCACATTGAAACAAACATAATAATTGGACACGACAAAGGACTCTTAACCACAAATGTAGAAGAAGACACACAAAGGTTCATGCTTCTACCCTTATTTCATATTCCATTTTTTTTGTATTTCATTTATTTTCTTATATTTATTCTACTGCTTTGCATCTAATTTATTATATGTAGATAGTACATATATTCCTACATAATAACTTCTCTTCATGTCAACTGTATTTTCTGTACTGCTACATTGAAATAAATAGAACTGTATTTATTTTTTTACATGTCTTTCTACATACCAACTTACCTTAATGTCCATTGTATTTTCTACATTGCTACATTGAAATAAACAAACTAATTGGACAAGAGGATGAAGTCTTATATGCCACAACATAGGAATCTAAAGTACAATCTTCGAAAAGGTATACCAATAGGGATAGTAAATCAAACACACAAAACAAGTATGTGGATAAAATATTGGACTAGAAAATGCTGATTTGGAAATAATGGGGCTTTGTTGAGACTTCCCACTTCCGAACATTTCCATTCCCTTTTCTATTTTCCCACTCTCTTTTATCCATTTTTATCCCTCTTCTATACTTAACCGAATTCCCCTTTCGTTTTCCCCTCTACTTTCCCTTTCTGGTTACTTTACTTAGTCATTTTTTTCGAAAATGTGTAGGTGCACAGGTTGGAGGAATCACAGGTTCAAATTTCCACTCATGCTTCTATATCACGAGTCCGACCGACCGCTTCCCCATTCCATACTTAGCCACTTTTTTGATCGTGGGTTCCCAAGTTGGTGGGCTCAAAATTGCGCCTCTATTGTTCCGTGTCCTGCAAACAACACCTAGAGTTCCACGATATACAAATTGAAAGGAAAAATACCAGGTTGGAGGGCTCAAGATTGCACTTCTATTATTCCGTGACCTACAAACAACACCTGGAGTTCCGCGATATATAGATTGATCTCTAGACTCCCCCATCATTCCCTGTTCCCTGTTACACATTTTACACTCAAAATTTTCGAGACATACAATTTGACCGTCAGGCCCTCACGTCTCCTGAGTATCCCTTGACACCCTATTTCATACTCAATCCCCTTTGAGCCTGTATGTGACATCCAGAACAATTATGAAAAATATACAATGCATATGCTTATTTAGTCATTGTCATGTTCAATGTACACATGTTTGCATCAGAAAAAGTTGGATGAGTGACATGGGCATGAGTAATCAATCATCGCAAACATCAACATAATGACAAGGCCAAAGGTAAAGATTCATACATTATGCTCTTGCTATGTTTAGCAAACAAATATCCTAATCTATTTATTCATCTATGCCATGATAAATATGTTGATGTCATCTACAACACATGCTTTTTAGTTCACAAGATGTATCAATGAGCACAAGTGAAACGCCCAACATAGTGCAAGCTCTGCAGACTAAGAGTTATGGTTACAAAACTCTGACCTACATACTTCATCCAAATTGTGCATCTACTTCTACATTTATGCTAAAAAAAAATGATACAAATTTCCATTCACATTACTTTTTTTGTTCAAAAAATGTCACCAGGTCTAAACTTATAACACTCAATATACTATCGATACAAGGCTTGAACAACCACCAAACTGGAAAAGTGTTCGTCGGGGACATAATGGTCGTGTATATCACCTACTTAGACAATGAAAACAAAACCAAATGCATTATGCATGCTGACATGACATAAAACAAAGACATGATGAAAATCACACTGACTATCCCTACACACCTTGTCCAGAAACATGCAGAAAATATCTTGCTAGGTAATGGGATATCCATTACAAATTTCAATATATTACCGAAAACAATATATGACCGTGGTGATTGTGATCGGATTATATCGCTCAATGAAACAAGTATTGTAGAAAAAGTTCCCACGGTTTGTTCAGAATATCGTTTCGTACTGAACACAACAATCAACCAACTTGCAGAGAGCAACGACATTTACCCAATCAGAACCATTGGTTCAAATGTCACACTCACGAGAAAATTTGGCTCACAACACATTCTCCATATAAAATATGGATACTCAGACAACAACAAGGAAATGGTACCATTCTCCATACCCAATTTTGTCCTTTACTTTCACATGCTCATATATCTCAGTTATCTTACACAACTATTACATTGTTCCATGTTGTAGCTACAATTGTTCGACACCTATTCAAATTTATTTTACTCAATGGAACAACAATTGCATAAAGAGTAATTTCCAATTATGCTCTTAAAAAATATAACAAAGAAAAGAAATGTTAAAGAAAGGATTTTTTGCACAACCCAAGAAACATTTGTTAAAAAATTGCGAATAGACATAGTACAGGATCTCAAGAAACTAACTCGCTCGACAACTGTTGTACATATACATATACAATTCCATCCACACTTTGCACATAAAAATTTCCTTAAACAATTTTATGCAGCTTTTTTGTCGTACACATATATATTATGTTGTTTAATATATTAACTACTATGCTCACATGTGCAGGTTGAGGGTGTTTTGGTTGTAGTAAATGCATACTCGACCCCCTTCGAGCCTGTATGTTCCACATGCAACTCTCTTGCTTCTGCCTTTGATTTCATAAATTATGTCACGATTGATTGTCTACGATGCAATAAAAAATTCTCTTACATATATAGACATTTCCTCAACGTTGCCATCCGAACCCTGAGCAACACAATTGTACATTGTACACATAGATAACCTGTATTACAAGATGTGCTTCCTGGGTTGGCAGAATTTTCATATGAAGTATACCTACAAAAAAAGGCAAACATTGTCTACATTTTACGCAACTTTCGCGTCCATAGAAAATTTACATTAAATGAGGACAATGTCATACTGCATATCAGTTGAACCAAAAATAAATAAATCATATCATGCATTGACAAGAAACAAAACAATCTGATCTGTATCTGTCCATGCTACCCAATCAAGATATGAAAAGAGTTTTGCAGTTCCATGATAAAGTGAACTGTAAGCGCATAGGATTGTTGATTCCGGGAATGAGAAACATGAGGAAAGACCTCATACAAAACACCCAACTGTGAATAAATTAGGTCCATCATTTGATCCGTCAAAATTGTTTTCTCCTCTGAAGGAACCATCAGACATTTTCAATAATATTGCAAATTTGGCATTGTTAAAACTCCATTAAGTTAAATGTTGACACTCTTTTCCATAACTAGTAATACTAGAACATTGTCATAGTACTATCAGAAGCAAATATTCGTAGTGATCTTGGTTCATAATAATATAGTAATCGACAAATTTCTTGGTGCCCATTTGGGGATTTGGTTATAGATAGGATACAATGCCCAATCTCCACTGATTTTTTCTTGTCTTGTGTTTGGTAGACTTTTGTTCATGTGCTTTCATATTATAGTTCAAGGTTCTAATGGGCCCGATTTTTGAATTATGGTTGGATGATAGATTCAGGATCTTAACGGTTTTTCTATGATCTTAAAGAATATACACGATATTCCTTTCCTTTAAATGTAATCTATGTGAAGCAAATGTAATATGTAGTTCACTTTAGCACTTTTACTTGATTAATGAAATTACCAAAATTCTTCTTCATAAATATTTTGAAATAAAAGAATATATGTTAGTTGGAGTCGAATGGGACTATGATATCAACCACACAAAATTAAAATTAAAATTCGTCGTTGTTATACTTATGGTCAAGTTGAAAGTACAATAATTTTACTTGAACAACCCTCCATTGATTTTTCTATAACTTTTCGATGCTTCTCTTATGCAAACACATCTTGGAAAATATAACTATGACTCACTTTCTCTATTCTTTGATTGAAGATCTTGTACAACTATCTAATTCACTTCATAGTTATTTTTAAGACCATCAATGGGGCTTTGTTAAGACCAATTCCCGCTTCCGAAAATTTTCCTCCCCTTTCTTTTTCCCCTCTACTTTCCCTTTCTGGTTACTTAGTCATTTTTCAGAAAATTTCTAAGTGTGTGGGTTGGTGGATTCACGCATTCACATTTCCACTCATTCTTTTATATAACGAGTCCCACCGACTGCTTACCCATTCCATACTCAACCACTTTTTTGATCACAGGTTCCTATCCAGACGGGCTCAAGATTGCGCTTCCATTGTGCCGCGCCCTACAAACAACACTCAGAGTTCCCTGATATACAAATTGACAACCAAATTCCCCTTTCTTTTCCCCCTCTACTTTCCCTTTCTGGTTACTTAGTCATTTTTTCGAAAATGTCTCATTCTTTTATATCACAAGTCCGACCGACCGCTTCCCCATTCCATACTTATCCACTTCTTCGATTGTCAGTTCCCGGGAAGGCACGCTCAACATTACGCTTCCATTGTTCCACGACCTGCAAACAATACCCGAAGTTATGCGATATACAAATTGACCACCGAACTCCGCCATCATGCCCAGTTTTGTGTTACACATTTTCCAGTCAAAATTTTGGAGACATACAATTTGACCGTCAGGCCCTCATGTCTCCTGAGCATAAATTGTGATCCTATTTTGAAGCTCGACCGATCTCTTTCCATACTTGGCCATTTCTTGGAATCTCTTCCGCAGGTCGTCGGGTTGGCGGGTTCACGAAATCTCCAATCCTTAATCTCTCTTCATTGTCCGTGCCACCTTCACACTTCTTTCTAGGTATGCAATTATTAAGATTTAATGCTAAGAACTCATCATGTAGGTACCATAAATATTGTCATTAATGAGCGAAAGGCTCGAGGAGATCTCCCATTAATACACATTAAACCAAGATTTGTAGAGGGTTATATTATCCCTTCCAAGTGTTCATTTCAAACATCATGGAATCTCTTTCGTGCGTCGTCAGGTTGGAATATTCATGAAATATCCAGTCCTTAATCGCTCTTCGTCGTCCCCACCACCTTCACACTTCTTTCTAATTATGAAATTAGTAAGCTTTAATGGTAACAACTCATTATGCAGGAACCGTAGAGATTGCCATTAATCAATGAAAGGCTCGAGGAGATCTCCCATTGATACACATTAAACCAAGATTTGCGTAGGGTTATATTATCCCTTCCGATTGTTCATTTCAAACATACATTCTCATCAACTTATGGCAACAACTCGAAAATAGTTCTATGGATATACAGTAAACACCTTTAGGCATGATGACCAAAACTTCCAATGGTCCAGGGCATATTCTTACTACTCATCCCCTTCCACCTAGAAGGAAGTAATTTGGATGTATGGAATTGCTCGTGAAGGATGTGCCCCTGAAGTCTTTGACTGTAAGGAGATGGTCTCTTGGTGCACTGAGAGATATATTTCAAGCAAAAGAATTATTCAATTGCTGGACCAGTCTCATGTTCTGTGGAGATATAATTAACGTCTTCGAGGGTGAGGACCAGAACTCCCAGTGGTCCAAGGAATATTATTACTACTCATCCCCTTCCACCCAGAACGAAGTAATTTGGACCTCTGGAATTTCTCATGAAGCATGTGTCCCCGAAGTCTTTGACTGTAAGGAGGTGGTCTCTTGGTGCACCAAGAGATATATTTCAAGCCAAAGAATTATTCCACTGCGGGACCACTCTCTTGTTTCTTTGTCACCTCAGGTCTTCCGCAAGATGTTGATATTGTTGAGGCCAACATTGACCTTCAAAGGAGAGGACTGTAAGGAGTTCCTAAAAAAACATGATAATCAATTTTGTATGCATGTTCAAGAGCTTGTCGATGCCTTCTGCATGTTGTTTCACTAGATGAACAACAAAATATTGTATGCATGTTTTTTTTTGTAACTCCTCTACCTGTATTTATGACAAGTATGTTCAATGCTTCAGTGCAAACAAATCAATCCAATGTCTATGGATAAATATATATTACCCGCTATTTTTCTTATAGATTTACTATTAAATAATTGCCTTGGAATCTTGGTTGGGGATTCTTTGTTGGATTTAACAACTCTTCTTGTTTGTATGGTTCAATAGTCTTGTAATTCTTAAATATTGTATTGACTCAAGTAATTTGATCAAATATTAAGCATGGAACAATTATGTGACAATGAATTGTGTCGATCACATGAGGCTTCTACGGAAACATAAATGAATTTCACACACAGTTTCAAAGCAACATTCAATTCGATTCACAATGTAGATAGACCATAGCAACATTGATTAACGATGCGGGAGTTGGGGCCCCTCCCAAGAAGTTTCATTCTCATCTCAAACTTATTGAGTGAACAATCTCTTATGTCCCTCTCACTTCCTTGATTCCTTCACTCGAGAAGGAAGCATACTATTGGTTGTCCATCCCCTGACCTCTATTTGAGCACTTTTATTTTATTAATGAAATTACCAAAATTCTTCTTCGCAAATATTTTGAAAAAAAATGATATATGCTAGCTGAAGTCAAATGGGCCTATGATATAAACCAAAAAATTAAAATTCAAGTTCTTTGTTGTTATACTTACGATCAAGTTGACAGTACAATAAGTTTATTTCAACAACCCTCCATTGATTTCTCTGTAGCTTTTCGATGCTTCTCTTATGTAAACACATCCTAGAAAGTATAACTATGACTCACTTTCTTTATTCTTTAATTGAAGAGCCTATAGATCTGTCTAATTGACTTCATAGATATTGTTTCTCCTAAAGTTTGTGCCTAAGTGCTAAAGGGCAGAGCCAGGTCATCAGAAGTTTGGAATGGTCATTCTTTTGAATTTGTTGGTGAGTTAGAGGGTTGTTTCACCAAGGCAAAAACATGGTCAAATTAGCAAGATGATATGTATGAGGAATCTCCTTGGCTGGTAGCAGATTAATGACAAACAAGTGAAATAATATAGGTAAAAACAGAGGGAAACAACAAACCATTCAATGAATAATCTGTTGCAAGATGTTTAATACTTAAAATAATATTTCAAGTCATTAAATAATGTATCAAAAATACAATTACTCCCACAGGTTGAAATAAAAACAAATCTTCATCAAAGCATTAGTTGATGCACCCCAGCCACCTGAAAAGATCGATAACCCAATCTACCAAATCGACCTCCCTATTATCGGATCGAAAAATATGAATATTATGGGATCAGAGAATTGTTTTGTGTGAGAATTGAATTGGAAAAACATGTTACTTATTCTAGTTTTTTTAAGCCCTTATCACAGTAAGAATGCAAAATTATGCTAACCCATTGTTATCTACAAAAGACAAACATCAATAGCACCTATAAACCAACTATACATAGTTATAACCAAAAATCAAGTTATAGCTTATATTTACATTTGCTCACACCCTTTTTAATGATACAAACACAATACAAAATGAGTATGTGGATAAAATATTGGACTAGAAAATGATGATTTTGGAACAATGGGGCTTGTTTTTCCTGCTTCCGAAAATTTCCCTCCCCTTTTCTATTTTCCCATTGTCTTTTATCCCCTTATTTTCCCTCTTCTATACTTAACTGAATTGCCCTTTCTTTTTCCCCTCTACTTTATCTTTTTGGTTAATTAGTCATTTTTCCGAAAATGTCTAAGTGCGTAGGTTGGCAGACTCACGGGTTCACATTTCCACTCATGCTTTTATATCACGACTCCGACCGATCGCTTCCCCATTCCATACTTGGATACTTTTTCGATCATGGGTTCTCGGGTATGTGGGCTCTAGATTGCACTTCCATTGTTCCGTGACCTACAAAAAGAACCTAGAGTTCCACGATATACAAATTATCCGCTAGACTCTCCGATCATGCCCCCTTCTGTGTTACACATTTTTCACTCAACATTTTCGAGACATACAATTTGACAAAAGGGCCGTCACGTCTCCTGAGGATCCCTTGTCACCCTATTTTTAAGCTCGACAGACCGCTTTCCATACTTGGCCATTTCTTGGAATCTCTTTTGTGGATCGTCGGGTTGGCAGGTTCATGAAATATCCAATTCTTAATCATTGTTCCCCGTGCCCGCCACCTTCACACTTCTTTCCAAGTATGAAATTAGTAAGCTTTAATGCTAACATCTCATCATGCAACAACCATAAAGATTGTCATTAATGAGAAAAAGGCTCGAGGAGATAGTCACACTGACTATCCCTACAAAACTTGTTGAGAAACATGCAGAAAAGATCTTTCTAGGTGATGGGATATCCATTACAAATTTCAATATATTGTTGAAAATGAGTTTGACCGACCGCGTCACTATTCCATAATTAGTCACTTTTTTGATTGCGAGTTCCCAGACAGGTGGGCTCAAGATTGCACTTCCATTTTTCTGCGACCTACAAAAAACACCTGGAGTTCCGCGATATACAAATTGACCGCTGGACTGCCCCATCATGCCCTCTTCCATGTTACACATTTTACGCTCAAAAGTTCCGAGACATACAATTTGACCATCGAGCCATCACTTTTCCTGAGTATCCCTTGTGACCCTATTTTGAAGCCCGACCGACGACCTTCCATACTTATCCATTCCTTAATTGTTCTTCCCTGTCCCCACCATCTTCACACTTCTTTCTAAATATGCAATTAGTAATCTTTCATGCTAACAACTCATCATGCAGGAACCGTAAATATTGTCATTAATGAGAGAAAGGATCAAGGAGATCTCCCAGTAATACACACTAAACCAATATTTGTGGAGGATTATATTATCCCTTCTGAGTGTTCATTTCAAACATCATCGAATGCCCTTCGCGGGTTGTCGGGTTGGCGGGTTCACGAAATCTCCAATCCTTAATCGATCTTCGAATTCCTCACCACCTTCACACTTATTTCTAAGTATGAAATTAGTAAGATTTAATGATAACATCTCATCATGCACTAACCGTAGATATTTTCATTAAGAAATGCTCAAGGAGATCTCCCATTCACATGCATTAGACCAAGATTTGTGGAGGGTTATATTATCCCTTACGAGTGTTCATTTCAAACATCATCTGGAGAAAACAAACATTATCGTCAACTTATGGAATCAGATTGACAACAATTATGTGGAGATACAGTGAACATCTCCGGGAGTGGGGACTAGAACTTCTAGTGGTCTAGGGCATATTATTACTACTCATCCCCTTCTGCCCAGAACGAAGTAATTTGGACCTCTGGACTTGCTCATGTAGGATGTGTCCCTAAAGTCTTTGACTGTAGGGAGGTGGTCTCTTGGTACGTCGAGATATATATTTCAAGACAAATAATTATTCCACTGCGGGAACACTCTCATGTTTCTTTTTCACCTCTGGTCTTCCACAAGATGTTGAGATTGTCGGAACCGAGATTGACCTTCAGAGGAAAATATTGCAAGGAGTTCCTAAAAAAGCATGATAATGGGTTGGAACTCTTACCTGAGTTCCTGGAAGACCCGATGACAGTTCCTGAAGATATCACAAGGTTGCAAGTTAGTTCGTTTAGAAATCCATTCGGGAAATTTCTTGGCAGTTTATGAGGATAACGGGACAGGAATCCACAAAAATCATTTCCCGCATGATTCTTTATATTTTGTATTTCACGGTCAAGGAACAAGCCATTTTTGATTGGGGGAAGTTGATTTCCATTGAAATCTGTTCCCCATTGTCATGATTCAAGTAGGAGAAGAAATTTTATGTCATACTATTTGGTTTTTTCAATAATGCATTGTTGTCCATTTCCAAAACTGTTTCTATCCAAGAAGGTAAACTATGAATTAGACCTAGTAACCTTCTGGTACCATGCCTTATGGAGGCACAAGGCCTCCCATTGTTTTTATGAGGTTTTTAATGTCTTTGTCTTAGTTTTCAAATATTTATTGTTAGGAAAGGATGCTCCTTGGATATTTGACCAGGCAACCAAGTTTTTGGATGGGAAGGGGACACTTGAACAAATGGAGAATTATAGTGTAATAATGATTTTTGGCTCCAAGGAAAATCCTACTTTCCTTCCATGTCACATTACGGAAAAAATGTTTGGTACTTTAAATCAGTCTACAATACAATAAGTTTATTTCAACAACCATCCATTGATTTCTCTGAAACTTTTCGATGCTTCTCTTATGCAAACACATCCTACAAAGTATAACTATGACTCACTTTCTCTATTCTTTGATTGAATATCGTGTATAGTTGTGTAATTGACTTCATAGTTACTGTTTCTCCTAAAGTCTGCACCTGAGTGCTAGAGGGCAGAGCCAGGCCATCAAAAGTTTGGAATGGTCGTTCTTTTGAATTTGTTGGTGAGTTAGAGGGTTGTTTCACCAGGACAAAAACATGGGAAAATTGGCAAGATGATATGGATGAGGGTTCTCCTTGGCTGGTAGCATATTAATGATAGACAAGTGAAATAATAGAGGTAAAAACAAAGGGAAACAACAAACCATTCAATGAATAATATGTTGCAAGAAGTTTAATACTTAAAATAATATTTCAAGGCATTAAACAATGTATCAAAAACAAAATTACTCCCACAGGTTGCAATAAAAAAAAATCTTCATCAAAGAATGAGATGACGCACCCCAGTCACCTGAAATGACCAATAGCCCAATCTACCAAATTGACCTCCCTATTATCGGATTGAAAAAGATGAATATTATGGGCTCAAAGAATTTTTTTGTGTGATAATTGAATTGGAAAAAATTGTTACTTATTCTAGTTTTTTTAAGGCATGTAAATTATGCTAACCCACTATTGTCTACAAACGCCAAACACCAATATTGCCTGTAAATGAAATATACATAGTTATAGCCAAAAATCAAGTTATAGTTTGTATTTTCATTTGCTCACAACCTTTTTGATGATACAATCACAATACAAAACGATTATGTGGATAAAATATTGGACTAGAAAATAATGATTTTGCAACAATGGGGCTTGTTTGAGACCAATTCCCGTTTCCAAAAATTTCCCTCCCCTTTTCTATTTTCCCACTCTCTTTTATCCCCTTCTTTTCCCTCTTCTATACTTAACCGAATTCCCTTTTCTTTTTCCCCTCTACTTTCTCTTTCTGGTTACTTAGTCATTTTTCCAAAAATGTCTAAGTGCATGGGTTGGCTTACTCACGGGTTCACATTTCCACTCATGCTTTCATATCACGACTCCGACTGACCGCTTCCCCATTCCACACTTAGCCACTTTTTTGATCGCGGGTTCCTGAGCAGGCGGGCTCTAGATTGCACTTCCATTGTTTCGTGAAATACAAAAAACACGCAGAGTTCTGCGATATACAAATTGACTGCCAGATTCCCCCATCATGCCCTCTTCCATGTTACAAATTTTGCACTCAAAAGTTTTGAGACATAAAATTTGACCATCGGGTCCTCACGTCTCTTGAGGATCCCTTGTCTCCCTATTTTGAAACCTGACCGACCACTTTCCATACTTGGCCATTTCTTGGAATCTCTTTCGCGGATCGTCGTGTTGGCAGGTTCACAGAATCTCCAATTCTTAATCGTTGTTCCTCGTGCCCTCCACCTTCACACTTCTTTCCAAATATGGAATTAGTAAGATTTAATGATAACAACTCATCATGCAACAACTGTAAATATTGTCATTAACAAGTAAAAGGCTCGAGGAGATAGTCACACTAACTATCCCTACACAACTTGTCCAGAAACTTGAAGAAAAGATATTTCTAGGTAATGGGACATCTATTACAAATTTCAATATATTACCGAAAACAAGTCCGACCGACCGATTCCCTATTCGATACTTAGCCACTTTTTCGATTACGGGTTTCTAGACAGGCAGGCTCAAGATTTCCCTTCCATTATTCTGCAACCTACAAATAGCACCCAGAGTTTCGCGATATACAAATTGACCACTGGACTGCCCCATCATGCCCTCTTCCGTGTTACACATTTTGCACTCAAAATTTTTGAGACATACAATTTGACCGTCGAGCCCTCACCTCTCCTAAGTATCCTTTGTAACCTTATTTTGAAGCCCAACCGACTGCTTTCCATACTTAACCATTCATTAATCGCTCTTCCCCGTCCCCCCAACCTTTGCACTTATTTCTAAATATGTAATTAGTAATCTTTCATGCTAACAACTCATCATGCAGGAGCCGTAAATATTGTCATTAATGAGAGAAAGGCTCGAGGATATCTCCCAGTAATACTCATTAAACCAAGATTTGAGGAGGGTTATATTAGTCCTTTCGAGTGTTCATTTCAAACATCATCGAATTCCCTTCGTGGGTTGTCGGGTTGGCGGGTTCATGAAATCTCCAATATTTAATCACTCTTCGACGTCCTTTCCACCTTCGCACTTCTTTCGAAGTATGTAATTAGTAAGATTTATTTCTAACATATCATCATGCAGGAACCGTAGATATTGTCATTAATGAGAAAAATGCTCGAGGAGATCTCCCATTCACATGCATTACACCAAGATTTGCAGAGGGTTATATTATCCCTTACGAGTGTTCATTTCAAACATCATCTGGAGAAAACAGACATTCTTGTCAACTTATGGAAGCAGCTCGACAATTTTTTTATGGATATACAGTAAACATCCTCGGGAGTGAGGACCAAAACTTCTAGTGGTCTAGGGCATATTCTTACTACTCACCCCCTTCCGCCCATAACAAATTAATTTGGACCTATGGACTTGCTCGTGTAGGATGTGTCTCTGAAGTCTTTGACTGTAAGGAGGTGGTCTATTGGTGCACTGAGAGATATATTTCAAGCCAAATAATTATTCCACTGCAGGACCACTCTTATGTTTCTTTGTCACCTCTGGTCTTCCACAATATGTTGAGATTGTTGGAACCGACATTGACCTTCAGAGGAAAAGACTACAAGGAGTTCCTAAAAAAGAATGATAACATGTTGGACCTCTTACCCGAGTTCCTGGAAGACCCGATGACAGTTCCTGAAGATATCACAAGGTTGAAAGTTAGTTCGTTTAGAAATCCATTCCGGGAAATTTCCTGGCGGTTTACGAGGATAACGGGACAAGAATCCACAACAAGCATTTCCCGCATGATTCTTTATATTTTGTATTTCACGGTCAAGGAACAAGCCATTTTTGATTGGGGGAAGTTTATTTCCATTGAAATCTATTCCCCATTGTCACGATTCAAGCTGGAGAAGAAATTTTATATGTCATACTATTTGGTTTTTGCAATAGTGCATTGTTGTCCATTTCCAAAACTGTTTGTGTCCAAGAAGGTAAACTGTGAATTAGACCCAATACTCTTCTGGTACCAAGCCTTATGGAGGCACAATGCCTCCCATTGTTTTTATGACGTTTTTAATGACTGTCTCATTTTTCAAAGATTTATTGTTAGGAAAGGATGCTCCTCAGATGTCGGACCAGGCAACCAAGTTTTTGGACACGAAGGGGACACTTGAAAAAATGGATAATTATAGTGTAATAATGATTTTTGGCTCCAAGGAAAATCCTACTTTCCTTCCATATCACATTACGGACATAATGTTTGTTACATAAATAAGTCTACAATACAATAAGTTTATTTCAACAACCCTCCATTGATTTCTCTAAATCTTTTTGATGCTTCTCTTATGCAAACACATCATGGAAAGTATAACTATGACTCACTTTCCCTATTCTTTGATTGAAGATCCTGTAGAGTTGTCTAATTGAATTCATAATTACTGTTGCTCCTAAAGTCTGCACCTGAGTGCTAGAGGGCAGAGCCAGGCCATCGAAAGTTTGGAATGGTCATTCTTTTGAATTTGTTGGTGAGTTAGAGGGTTGTTTCACCAAGACAAAAACATGGTCAATTTGGCAAGATGATATGGATGAGGGTTCTCCTTGGTTGGTAGCAGATTAATGATAGACAAGTGAAATAATAGAGGTAAAAACAGAGGGAAACAACAAACTATTCAATGAATAATATATTGCAAGAAGTTTAATACTTAAAATAATATTTCAGGGCATTAAATAATGTATCAAAAACAAAATTACCCCCACATGTTGCAATAAAAACAAATCTTCATCAAAGAATTAGATGATGCACCCAAGTCGCCTCAAATGACCAATATCCCAATCTACCAAATCCACCTCCCTATTATCGGATCGAAAAAGATAAATATTATGGGATCAAATAATGTTTTTGTGTGATAATTGAATTGGAAAAAAATGTTACTTATTCTAGTTTTTTTAAGGCCTTATCACAATAAGAATGCACAATTATGCTAACCCATTGTTATCTACAAAATCCAAACATCAATATCACTTGAAAATCAAATATACATAGTTATAGCCAAAAATCAAGTTATAGTTTGTATTTTCATTTGCTCCGAGCCTTTTTAATGATACAAACACAATACAAAACGATTATGTGGATAAAATATTGGACGAGAAAATTATGATTTTGCCACAATGGGGCTTGTTTGAGACCAATTCCCGCTTCCAAAAATTTCCATCCCCTTTTCTATTTTCCCACTCTCTTTTATCCCCTTATTTTCCCTCTTCTATACTTAATCGAATTCCCATTTCTTTTTCCCCTCTACTTTCTCTTTCTGGTTACTTAGTAATTTTTCCAAAAATGTCTAAGTGTGTGGGCTGGCTTACTCATGGGTTCACATTTCCACTCATGCTTTTATATCACGAATCCGATCGACCGCTTCCCCATTCCATACTTAGCCACTTTTTCGATTGCAAGTTCTCGGACATGCGGGCTCTAGATTGTACTTCCATTGTTTCATGAACTACAAAAAACACCCAGAGTTTCGCGATATACAAATTGACCGCCAGACTCCCCCATCATGCCCTCTTCCATGTTGCACATTTTTCACTCAAAAGTTTTGAGACATACAATTTGACCATCGGGCCCTCACGTCTCTTGAGGATCCCTTGTCACCCTATTTTGAAGCCCGACCGACCGCTTTCCATACTTGGCCATTTCTTGGAATCTCTTTCACGGATTGTCGGGTTGGCCGGTTCATGGAATCTCTAATTTTTAATCGTTGTTCCCCATGCCCGCCACCTTCACACTTCTTTCCAAGTATGGAATTAGTAAGATTTAATGCTAAAAAATCATCATGCAACAACTGTAAATATTGTGATTAATGAGCAAAAGGCTCAAGGAGACAGTCGCACTAACTATCCCTACACAACTTGTCCAGAAACATGTAGAAAAGATCTTTCTAGGTAATGGGACATCTATTACAAATTTCAATATATTACCGAAAACAAGTTCGACTGACCGCTTCCCTATTCGATACTTAGCCACTTTTTTGATTGCGGGTTCCCGGATAGGAAGGCTCAACATTTCCCTTCCATTGTTTCCCAACCTACTAATAGCACACAAAGTTCCGCGATATAGAAATTGACCACTGGACTGCCCCATCATGCCCTCTTTTGTGTTACAAATTTTTCACTCAAATGTTTAGAGACATACAATTTGACCGTCGTGCCCTCACCTCTCCTGAGTATCCCTTGTAACCCTATTTTGAAGCCTGATCGACCACATTCCATACTTAGCCATTCATTAATCGCTCTTCCCTGTCCCCACAACCTTTGCACTTCTTTCTAAATATGCAATTAGTAAGCTTTAATGCTAATATCTCATCATGCAGGAATCGTAAAGATTGTCATTAATGAGTGAAAGGCTCAAGGAGATCTACCATTAATACACATTAAACCAAGATTTGCGGAGGGTTATATTAGTCCTTCCGAGTGCTCATTTCAAACATCATCAAATGTATTTCGTGGGTTGTCGGGTTGGTGGGTTCATGAAATATCCAATCCTTAATCGCTCTTCGTTGTCCCCTCCACCTTCACACTTATTTCTAAGTATGCAATTAGTAAGCCTTACTGCTAACAACTCATCATGCAGGAATCGTAGATATTGTCATTAATGAGCGAAAGGATTGAGGAGATATCCCATTCACACGCATTAGACCAATATTTGTGGAGGGTTATATTATCCCTTCCGAGTGTTCATTTCAAACATTGTCTGGAGAAAATGAACATTCTCCTCAACTTATGGCAACAACTCGACAACAGTTCTGTAGAGATACAATGAACATCTTTGGGTGCGAAGACCTAAAATTCCAGTGGTCCAAGGAATATTCTTACTACTCATCCCCTTCCTCCCAAAATGAAGTTATTTGGACCTCTGGAGTTGCTCGTGTAGGATGCGTCCCTGAAGTCTTTGACTGTAAGGAGGTGGTCTCTTGGTGCGCCAAGAGATATATTTCAAGAAAAATAATTATTCCATTGTGGGACCACTCTCCTGTTTCTTTGTCACCTCTGGTCTTCCGCAAGATGTTGAGATTGTCGGAGCCAATGTTGACCTTCATAGGAAAATATTGCAAGGAGTTCCTAAAAAAGCATGATAATGGGTTGGACCTCTTACCCGAGTTCCTAGAATACCCAACGACAGTTCCTGAAGATATCACAAGGTTGCAAGTTAGTTCGTTTATAAATCTATTATGGGAAATTGCCTGGGTTTTTACGAGGATAACAAGACAGGAATCCACAACAAGCATTTCCTGCATGATTCTTTATATTTTGTATTTCACGGTCAAGGAACAAGCCATTTTTTATTGTGGGAAGTTATTTTCCATTGAAATTTGTTCCCCATTGTCATGATTCAAACATGAATTTTTTTTTTATATGTCATCCTACATGGTTTTTGTTATAGCGCATTGTTGTCCATTTCCAAAACTGTATGTGAACAAAAAGGTAAACTATGAATTCAACCCAATATACTTTTGGTACCAGGCCTTATGGAGGCACAAGGCCTCCCATTGTTTTTATGAGGCTTTTAATGACTTTGTCGTGGTTTTCAAATATTTATTGTTAGGAAAGGATGCTCCTCGAATTTCTGACCAGGAAACCTAGTTTTTGGACAGGAAGGGGACACTTGAACATATGGAGAATTATAGTGTAATAATGATTTTTGGCTCCAAGGAAAATCCTGCTTTCCTTCCATGTCACATTATAGACATAATGTTTGTTACAAAAATAAGTCCACAATATAATAAGTTTATTTGAACAACCCTCCATTTATTTCTCTATATCTTTTCGATGCTTATCTTATGCAAACACATCCTGGAAAGTATAAATATGACTCACTTTCTCTATTCTTTGATTGAAGAGCCTGTAGAGATGTCTAATTGATTTCATAGTTAATGTTGCTCCTAAAGTCTATACCTGAGTGCTAAAGGGCAGAGCCAAGACATCATAAGTTTGGAATGGTCGTTATTTTGAATTTGTTGGTGAGTTAGAGGGTTGTTTCACCAAGACAAAAATATGGTCAAATTGGAAAGATGATATGGATGAGGGTTCTCCTTGGCTGGTAGCAGATTAATGACAGACAAATCTAATAATAGAGGTAAAAATAGAGGGAAACAACAAACCATTCAATGAATAATCTATTGCAAGAATTTTAATAATTAAAATAATATTTCAAGGCATTAAACAATGTATCAAAAACAAAATTACTCCCATAGGTTGCAATAAAAACAAATCTTCATCAAAGAATTAGCTGACGTACCCTAGTCACCTGAAATGACCAATAGCCCAATATACCAAATCGAAATCCCTATTATCGGATCAACAAAGATGAATATTATGGGATTAGAGAATTTTTTTGTGTGAGAATTGAATTGGAAAAAATTGTTACTTATTCTAGTTTTTGTAAGGCCTTATCACAGTAAGAATGCAAAATTATGCTAACCCACTGTTATCTACAAAATCCAAACATCAATAGCGCATGTAAACCAAATATACATAGTTATAGCCAAAAATCAAGTTATAGTTTATATTTTCATTTGCTCACACCCTTTTTAATGATACAAATACAATACAAAACGAGTATGTGGATAAAATATTAGACTAGAAAATGATGATTTTGCAACATTGGGGCTTGTTTGAGACCAATTCCCGCTTCTGAAAATTTCCCTCCCCTTTTCTATTTTCCCACTCTTTTTTATCCCCTTCTTTTCCCTCTTCTATACTTAACCGAATCTCCCTTTCCTTTTCCCCTCTACCTTCTCTTTCTGGTTACTTAGTCATTTTTCCAAAAAGGTCTAAGTGCATGGGCTGGATTAATCACAAGTTCACATTTCCACTCATGATTTTATATCACGATTCCGACCGACCGCTTCCCCATTCCATACTTAGCCACTTTTTCGATCACGAGTTCCGGGGAAGGTGAGCTCTAGATTTCACTTCCATTGTTCTGTGACCTACAAACAACACCCGAAGGTCTGCGATATACAAATTGACCGTCGAACTCCCCCATCATGCCCTCTTCCATGTTACACATTTTTCACTCAAAAGTTTTGAGACATACAATTTGACTGTTGGGTCCTCACGTCTCCTGAGGATCCTTTGTGACCCTATTTTGAAGCTCGACTGCCCACTTTCCATACTTGGCCATTTCTTGGAATCTCTTTCGTGGATCGTCAGGCTAGCAGGTTCATGAAATATCCAATTCTTAATCGTTGTTCCCCGTGCACGCCACCTTCGCACTTCTTCATAAGTATGAAATTAGTAAGCTTTAATGATAACAACTCATCATGCAACAACCGTAAATATTGTCATTAATGAGCGAAAGTATTGAGGATACAATCACACTTACTATCCCTACACCATTTGTCGAGAAACATGTAGAAAATATCTTGCCAAGTGATGGGATATCCATTACAAATTTCAGTATATTACCAAAAACGAGTCCGATCGACCGCTTCCCTATTCCATACTTAGCCACTTTTTTGATTGCGAGTTCCCCGACAGGGGGGATCAAGATTGCGCTTTCATTGTTCTGCAACCTACAAACAACACCTGGAGTTCCGTGATATACAAATTTGTTGAAATAATATAACTACAAAGTGTATTCTGATTATTATTTGATATATTATTCATTGGATCAATCCCCATTATGGATTGATCATGTTGGATATTGTAAAAGACCAAATCCCCTTTTGCGGATTGGTTATAATGTAATTGTAATAGGCTAAAGAATAATTCGGCCCCAGAATATATCAAAGAGGCCCTAGAATATAATAAAGGTGGTTATAACCACCTAGAAAAAGAAGTTAGCCCTGCCAGTAAAAAGACACTTTCACACGTGACAGAATTGTATAAATAAGGAGGCTAGTGCCTCACTTAGACACACACTCACTTGTTCATTGAGAGACAAGTTTCAGAGTTGTAGTTGGAGAAGAGAGAGAGAGAGAAATACATCTTTGGGAGAGGACTTTCTGTATTTGTTTGAGTTATCTCTTGGCATTGTATTGGCTATCTATAATAAGGAAGTTTTGTTGGGTTTTCTTCCCCATGAGGGTTTCCCAAGATAAATGATGTGTCTCTTGTGATTGTGTATTTCTCAGTGATTCTATATTATGCTATTGTTATCTATTTAAATGCAAAGAACTATAATAATTTCTTAAACATTAACATGGTATTAGAGCCAAGCTGAAGAGAGCATCTTTCACAAGAGAAAAGTGAAAAATGTCACTGTTGTCGTACATGCAAATTAGGGTTTTTTTTTGGTGAGGTATTTTGGACCTAAAACCATCTAGAAAAGTGTTCCCTCCCTCAAGGATCATTTATGCACTTTCAACGCACCTTTTGAGTGGCCAGATCTCCCGGAAAGTGAAACCCTAGTTTCACAAAGTACTAGAAAACCAGAAACACCAGTCCAAAAATCCACAAATCAAGTTTGAGGGACTAAAAGTTGGATTTTCATAAATCTGGGTGCAACAACTTACTTGCCTCAGCTCAACGCATCTATCCTCTGGATTAGAATTTCAAATTTTGAAGTTTGAAAAATTAGGGTTTCCTCATAAAACCCTAAGTTGTAGTTGCAGTTGCAGTCTTAGAACGAGTTGTAGTATCAACTGCAGTTGCAGTTGCAACCGTAGTACCAGTTGCAATCAGCCTTGAAGTTTTTAAGAGCTGGTAATGATTATCGCTTCTACCAGATGGTGCCTCTACCTGTAAATGTCGTTAGAGGTATGTACTCACACATGTTTAAATGGTTAAGCTTTAAAGGGTATTTGCAAGAGAAGGGATCTCTTGCCATAGATCCAAAAGGATGTCAAGATCCAACACATTCAGAGGAATTATGCAACCCAGGTGTGATTATTCTGATATGCATCCATTTTTTATATTGATCAATGTTGCATGTTGTAGCTATGACCTTCATTCTAACCTTTTTTGAGTCAAGGTCTTAGATGGATTAAAAGTTGAGATCATAACTTATCCTCTAACCCAACCTTTTGTCAAGATAGCGTATTGTCTTAGTACAGAATATAGGTTGAAGAAAGCACTCGTCATCTTGAGAGAAGGAGACTCGGAAGAAAAGCAAGCACTCATTCCTGAGGACAAGGCTCCAAGTTTCATTCATCAAGTTAATAAGATTCAAAGGTACACATGACAAGTTGATGACTATAGTTGAGATACCAGTCTTTGTAAAGTATCATACTTGATAGCATGTGAGCATATAGAGGTAAATTCTTAACGTAATCATTTTTCTGATACAACTAACACCTCCTCTAGGAAGAATATCATGTGTTAGTTCTAGGTTGCCATGGAGGAATGTTTGATCACAACACTATGAGAGTGTTGACCTCATTTTCGTATTGTATTCCTTACCTTTAATCTTTGCTTCAGACAAGTTACAAGTGATAGCTCTAAAGGAGCTACTGTGATGATTGTTTGTGCTATTAATTTATATTATCAACAGGATATTACTCTTGCTTGTTGTTTTGTTGACCTTGTTCCAGGTCACATGTAATAGCCCTGAGGAAGCTATAGTGAAGGTTGCAGAAGGAAACGTACTAAAGGAGAAACGTTGAAAGAAGCAATCATCATTGGAAAAGAATAAAATGGTTTGTATAAGATAAAGGGACACTCAGAAGCTGCCATGGCCCACGCCATTGAAAACCCATGTGAAATTTGGCATAGAATAGTATCTCACATTAACTACAAGGTGCTACCATACATATGCAAAGAGGTCACAGGTTTACTAGAACTCAAGGTTGACCATGAAGGTGTATGCAATGGATGTGCACAAGGGAAGAACATCAAGAACCCTTTTTCGAAGAGAGACAAAAAAGTAGAAGTTGTCCTATAACTCATTCATTCAAATGTGTGTGGCCCAATGCCATCATCCTCCATGAGTGGGTATGTATACTATGTATAATTTATTGATGATTATTCTCCTAAAACCTGTGTGTATTTTTTGAAATCTAAAGATGAAGTGTTCAACAAGTTCAAGGAATTCAAAGCCTTGATAGAGAATCTTTCTGAAAGAAACATCAAGGCACTCAGGTCAGATAATGGAGGAGAATACACCTCAAAAGAGTTTGTGAACTTCTGCAAAGATGTTGGGATCAAGAGGGAACTCACTAGTCCCTATAATTCTCAACAAAACAGTGTAGCCGAAAGAAAGAACAAAACAATAATGGAAGCTATGAAGACTATGATCCATGATCAAGATCTTCCTATGTGCTTATGGGAAGAAGAATAAATGAAAGCCATATATGTGCAAAACCGATTGTCCCATAATGCACTTGGGTTCAAGACCTCGGAAGAGATGTTCATCGGAAAGAAGCCAAAGGTAAGCCATCTCAAAATATTTGGCTGTCCAGTATTTATACACATTCCGAAAGAGAAGAGAAACAAGTTGGACCCTTCAAGAAAGAAGGGAATATTTGTGGGATACTGTGAGGTCTCCAAGTCCTTCAAAATTTATATACCAGGTCACCATCACATTGATATCATAAGTTATGTGACCTTTGATGAAGACACAACGCTCAAGAAATCGAGAATATGCTATCTTGAAGAAGTATATGAAGAGGAACCCGTAATACCCAGAATTGTAGAATCATTGAGGGAGGTTCCTAGAGCTACAGAACCAGAGAGGGAAGTCATAACTTCCCCTAATGAGGAAATGATAGAAGATCATGACATAGTGGAATTTCAAGAACCACTTCAGATGACGATCTTCCATAAAAGAAAGCCTGCTTGGGCTAGAGAGCTCATTCAATATGGAGAGAAGTATGGTGTTCTGAAAGGAACCACAAGACATGTGAAGAGACCAAAGACATTCTCCAGTTATATGGCTTTGATGTGTGATCTCCTAGAGAAGGAGACTACTTGCTTTGAAGAAGCTATTCAGAAGAAAGAATGGGAAGATGCCATGACAGAGGAATACCAATCCATAATAGAGAATGATGTATGGGAAATAGGTCCCAGACTGAAGAGTAAGGACATGGTATCTTCCAAATGGCTCTTCAAAATAAAACATGTTGTTGATGGAAGTATTGAGAAGTATAAAGAAAGATTTTTCACTCGTGACTTTTCTCAAAAGGAAGGCATTGACTATGAAGAGACATTCTATCTTGTAGCCAGATACACTTCAATCAGAACCATCATATCCCTTGCAGCGAAGATGAAGTGGAAGTTGCACCAGATGGACGTAAAGAAAGATTTCCTAAATGGTGTCATCGAAGAGGAAGTGTATATAGAGAAACCTCAAGGATTTGAAGTTGAAGACAAAAAGTCTCATGTCTACAAGTTGAAGAAAGCCTTGTACGGATTGAAGCAAGATCCTAGAGCTTGGTATGGACGGATAGATAGTTTCTTGATGAGCTTGGGATTTACCAAGAGTAAAGTAGATTCTAACCTCTACTTCAAGGTTATGAACGATGAGCCAATGATATTATTGTTGTTTGTGGATGAGTTATTCTTAACTGGAGAAGAAAATCTCATCACCGAATGTAAGAAGAGACTCGCCTCAGAATTTGAGATGAAATACCTTGGCCTAATGCATTATTTATTAGGTTTTGAGGTATGGCAGAGTCCAGAGAGGATATTCCTTAACCAAGGGAAGTATGCAGTTGAAATCTTGAAGAGATTCGACATGTTAGAGTGCACGTCCATGAATACACCCATGGAAGCGAAGCTGAAGCTGCTGGTCAACACTTCGTCAGAATTGATTGATGCCACACTGTATAGATAGATCATTGGATTGCTGATGTACCTGAAGAACAACAGACCAGATATTTGTTTTGTCATGAACACCTTGAGTCAGTTTCTGGTAGAACCCAGACATGTTCACCTAGTGGATTCAAAACATGTGATGAGGTACCTTAAGGGTACATTAGATTGCGGTCTCAGTTATGATGGAGATCATGATTTCACATTGAGAGGGTACATTGATTCAGATTGGGCAGGAATTGTTTCTGATAGGAAAAGCACTCCAGGATGTTGTTTCAGTTTTGGATCAGCCATGATCTTGTGGCATAGTAGGAATAAATACAACATTTCTCTCAGCACAACGGAAGTAGAATACATTGTTGCATGTTCTGCCAGCTGCGAATCTATATGGATTCAAAAGTTGTTGACCGGTTTATTTGACCTAGAGATGGAAGGAACCATGATCCTATGTGACAGACAGAGCTGCATAAAGATGACAGAGAATCTTGTATTCCATGACAGGTCGAAGCACATAGAGATCTGATATCATTACATCCATGACATGGTGTAGAGAGGAGCCATAAAGCTCCAGTACGTTAGCACAGATGAACAGGTTGTTGATGTGTTGACCAAGCCTCTATTTTGTGTCAAGTTTGAGCACTTTCGAGATAAGCTTGGTATAGTCCGAAAGGAACTTCCTCTAAAGGGGGAGTAGTGTTATGATGAGATATACCTAGTACTATGCTTCCAGCTTAACCACTATGACGTAAATAAAGTCTAGTTGTTGTGATGAGATGTGACTAGTATTGTGCTTCCAGCCTGATAGCTACGATGTAAAGCCAATCTAGTATCTTACTTCCATCTTGATTGTTGTGATGTAAATCAACATGATGTGATGAGACTAGTACTGTGCTTCTATCCTGATAGCTGTGACATAAAGCTAGCCTAGCATCTTGTTTCCAGCTTGAGTGTTGTGACGTAAAGCAAGACATTGAGATGAGACTAGTACTGTGCTTCTAGCTTGAGAGTTGTGATGTAAAGCTAGTCTAGCATATTGCTTCCAGCTTGAGTGTTGTGACGTAAAGAAAGACGTTGAGATAAGACTAGTTATATGCTTCCATCTTGAGAGTTGTGACGTAAAGCCAGTCTAGCATCTTGCTTCCAGCTTGATTGTTGCGACGTAAAGCAAGACGATGAGATGAGACTAGTACTGTGCTTCCATCTTGATAGCTGTGACGTAAAGGCAGTCTAGTATCTTGCTTCCAGCTTGATTGTTGTGACGTAAAGAAAGAAGATGAGATGAGACTAGTACTATGCTTCTAGCTTCATAGCTGTGACATAAAGCTAGTCTAGTATCTTGCTTCCAGCTTGATAGTTGTGACATAAAGCAAGACGATGAGATGAGACTAGTATTGTGCTTCTGGCTTGATAGTTGTGACATAAAGCCAGTCTATTATTATGATGATGAGCCAGCCTCATGCTATGATTATGATGTATTATTTTTATACTAATCCATATTGATGCAGATGATGATTTCATTCCTTTGAGAATGACAATGTTGCTGATGAGAAAACTTCCGATGATTTATATATATGACAGTCAGTGTTCCAAGATGATATTGATGATGCTTTCCTCCTGATGTTGTTGATTATGCATTCCTCTCTCTCGCCTGATGCTGTTGAAGAATACCCTTCTTGTTAAGGGGGAGTGTTGAAATAATGTAACTGCAAAGTGTATTATGATTATTATTTGATATATTATTCATTGGATCAATCCCCATTGTGGATTGATCATGTCGGCTATTGTAAAAGACCAAATCCCCTTTTGTGGATTGGTCATAATGTAATTGTAATAGGCTAAAGAAGAAGTCGGCCCCATAATATATCAAAGAGTCCCCAAAATATAATAAAGGTGGTTATAACCACCTAGAAGAAGAAGTCGGCCCTGCTAGTAAAAAGACACTTTCACACATGCCAGAATTGTATAAATAAGGAGGCTAGTGCCTCACTTAGACACATACTCACTTGTTCATTGAGAGACAAGTTTCAGAGCTGCAGTTGGAGAAGAGAGAGAGAGAGAGGAACGTCTTTGGGAGAGGAATTTCTGTATTTGTTTGAGTTATCTCTTGGCATTGTATTAGCTATCTATAATAAGGAAGTTTTGTTGGGTTTTCTTCCCCATGAGGGTTTCCCAGGATAAATGATGTGTCTCTTGTGATTGTGTATTTCTCAGTGATTCTATAGTATGCTATTGTTATCTATTGAAATGAAAAGAACTATAAAAATGGCTTAAACATTAACAAATTTGACCGCTAGACTTCCCCATCATGCCATGTTCTGTGTTACACATTTTGCACTGAAAAGCTCTGAGACATAAAATTTGACTTTCAGTCCCTAACCTCTCCTGAGTATCCCTTGTGACCCTATTTTGAAGCTCGATCGACCACTTTCCATACTTATCCATTCCTTTGTCTCTCTTCCTCATCCTTGCCACCTTCACACTTCTTTCTAAATATGAAATTAGTAAGCTTTAATGATAACATCTCATCATGCAGAAACCGTAAAGATTGTCATTAATGAGCGAAAGGCTCGAGGATATCTCCCATTAATACGCATTAAAAAAATATTTATAGAGGATTATATGATCCCTTCCGAGTGTTCATTTCAAACATCATCGAATATCTTTCACGGGTTGGAGGGTTCATGAAATATCCAATCCTTAATCTCTCCTCGTCATCCCCACCACCTTCGTACTTGTTTCTAAGTATGCAATTAGTAATATTTAATGCTAACAACTCATCATTCAGGAACCATAGATATTGTCATTAATGAGTGAAAGGCTCGAGGATATATCCCATTCACACACATTAGACCAAGGTTTGTGGAGGGTTATATTATCCCTTTCGAGTGTTCATTTCAAACATCATATGGAGCAAACAAACATTCTCGTCAACATATGGCAGCATGTCGACAATAGTTCTGTGGAGATAAAATGAACATCTTTGGGTGTGAGGACCAGAACTTCAAGTGGTCCAGGGCATATTCTTACTACCCATCCCCTCCCACCCAAAACGAAGTAATTTGGACCTTTGGAATTTCTCGTGCAGGATGTGTCCCTGAAATCTTTGAATGTAAGGAGGTGGTTTCTTGGTGCACCGAGAGATATACTTCAAGCCAAAGAATTATTCCACTTCAAGACCACTCTCATGCTTCTTTGTCACCTATGGTCTTCCGCAATATGTTGAGATTGTCGAAGCCAACATTGACCTTCAGAGGAGAATACTACAAGGAGTTCCTAAAAAATCATGATAACGGGTTGGACCTCTTACCCGAGTTCGTAGAAGACCCGATGACAGTTCGTGAAGACATCACAAGGTTGCAAGTTAGTTCATTTAGAAATCCATTCCAGGAAATTTCCTGGTTGTTTACAAAGATAACGGAACAAGAATCCACAACAATCATTTCTCACATGATTCTTTATATTTTGTATTTCACGGTCAAGGAACGAGCCATTTTTTATTGGGGGAAGTTGATTTTCATTGAAATTTGTTCCCCATTGTAACGATTCAAACAAGAGAAGAAATTTTATATGTCATCCTACTTGGTTTTTGCAATAGTGCATTGTTGTCCATTTCCAAAACTCTTTGTGTCCAAGAAGGTAAACTGTGAATTCGACCCAGTAACCTTCTGGTACCAGGCCTTATGGAGCCACATGGCCTCCCATTGTTTTTATGAGGTTTTTAATGACTTTGTCTCAGTTTTCAAAGGTTTATTGTTAGGAAAGGATGCTCCCCGGATGTTTGACCAGGAAACCAAGTTTTTGGACAGGAAGGGGACACTTGAATAAATGGAGAATTAAAGTGTAATAATGATTTTTGGCTCCAAGGAAAATCCTTCTTTCCTTCCATGTCACATTATGGATATAATGTTTGTTACAGAAATAAGTCTATAATACAATAAGTTTATTTCAACAACCCTCCATTGATTTCTCTGTAGCTTTTCGATGCTTCTCTTATACAAACACATATTGGAAAGTATAACTATGACTCACTTTCTCTATTCTTTGATTAAAGAGCTTGTAGAGCTGTCTAATTGACTTCATAGTTATTGTTGCTCCTAAATTATGCACTTGAGTGCTAAAGGGAAGAGCCAGGCCATCGGAAGTTTGACATGGTCATTCTTTTGAATTTGTTGGTGAGTTAGAGGGTTTTTTCACCAAGACAAAAACATGGTCAAATTGGCAAGATGATATGGATGGGGGCTCTCCTTGGCTGGTAGCATATTAATAATAGAGGTAAAAACAGAGGGAATCAAAAAACCATTCAATGAATAATCTGTTGCAATAAGTTTAATACTTAAAATAATATTTCAAGGCATTAAACAATGTATCAAAAAAACAATTACTCCCATAGGTTGTAATAAAAACAAATCTTCATCAAAGCATTAGCTGATGCACCCCAGTCGCCTGAAATAATCAATAGCCCAATCTACCAAATTGACCTCCCTATTATCAGATCGACAAAGATGAATATTATGGGATCATAGATTTTTTTTGTGTGAGAATTGAATTTGAAAAAAATGTTACTTATTCTAGTTTTTTTAAGCCCTGATCACAGTAAGAATGCAAAATTATGCTAACCCACTTTTATCTACAAAATCCAAACATCAATAGCATCTATAAACCAACTATACATAGTTATATCCAAAAATCAAGTTATAGTTTATATTTTCATTTGCTCCCGCCCTTTTTAATGATACAAACACAATACAAAACGAGTATGTGGATAAAATATTGGACTAGAAAATGATGATTTTGCAACAATGGGGCTTGTTTGAGACCAATTCCCACTTTCAAAAATTTCCCTCCCCTTCTCTATTTTCCCACTCTCTTGTATCCCCTTCTTTTCCCTCTTCTATACTTAACCAAATTCCCCTTTCTTTTTCCCCTCTACTTTCAATTTCTTTTTAGTTAGTCATTTTTCTGAAAATGTCTAAGTGCACGGGTTGGCTGACTCATGGGTTCACATTTCCACACATGCTTTTATATCACGACTCTGACCGAATTCTTCCCCATTACATACTTAGCCACTTTTTTTTATCGTGGGTTCCCGGGCAGGCGAGCTCTAAATTGCACTTTCATTGTTCCGCTACAAAAAACACTCAGATTTCCATGATATACAAATTGACTGCCAGAATCCCCCATCATGCTCTCTTCTGTGTTACACATTTTGCACTCAAAATTTTTGACAATTTTACCATCGGGCCCTCACGTCTCCTGAGGATCCCTTGTCACCCTATTTTGAAGCCTGATCGACCTCTTTCCATACTTGGCCATTTCTTGGAATCTCTTTTGCAGATTGTCTGGTTGGCATGTTCATGAAATCTCCAATTCTTAATCATTTTTCCCCGTGCCCGCCACCTTCTCACTTGTTTCTAGGTATGCAATTAGTAATCTTTAATGCTAACATCTCATCATGCAACAACCGTAAATATTTTTATTAATGAGAGAAAGGATTGAGGAGATAGTC
Organism: Picea sitchensis; assembly: GCA_010110895.2. NCBI lineage: Eukaryota > Viridiplantae > Streptophyta > Pinopsida > Pinales > Pinaceae > Picea > Picea sitchensis. The sequence continues at coordinate 236,595 of SNQJ01S0002325.1, read as the reverse complement.
ACACTGATTATCCCTATACAACTTGTCTAGAAACATGCAAAAATGATCTTTCCAGGCCATGGGATCATATCCATTACAAATTTCAATATATTACCGAAAACGAGTTGGACTGACCGCTTAGCTATTCCATACTTAGCCACTTTTTCGATTGCGGGTTCTTGGGAAGGCAGGCTCAATATTGCGCTTCCATTGTTCCGCGACCTACAAAAATAACCTAGAGTTACACGATATACAAATTGACCGCTGGACTACCCCATCATGCGCTCTTCCATGTTACACATTTTTAACTCAAAAGTTCCGAGACATACAATTTTACTGTCAAGCCCTCACCTCTCCTGAGTATCCCTTGTGACCATATTTTGATGCCCGACCGACCGCTTTCCATACTTAGCAATTCCTTAATCTCTCTTCCTCATCCCCACAACCTTCACACTTCTTTCTAAATATGCAATTAGTAAGATTTAATGCTAACAACTCATCATGAAGGAATCATAAAGATTTTCATTAATGAGGGAAAGGATCGAGGAGATATCCCATTAATACACATTAAACCAAGATTTGTCGAGGGTTATATTATCCCTTCCGAGTGTTCATTTCAAACATCATCAAATGTCTTTCACGGGTTGTTGGGTTGGTAGGTTCAAAAAATCTCCAATCCTTAATCGCTCTTCATTGTCCCCTCCACCTTCGCACGTCTTTCTAAGTATGCAATTAGTAAGCTTTAATGCTAACAACTCATCATGCACGAACCATAGATATTGTCATTAATTAGAAAAAGGATCGAGGAGATCTCCCATTCACATGCATTAGACCAAGATTTGTGGAGGGTTGTATTATCCCTTTCGAGTGTTCATTTCAAACATCGTCTGGAGAAAATAGACATTCTCGTCAACTTATGGCAGCAACTCGAAAATAGTTATGTGGAGATACAATGAACATATTTGGGTGCGAGGAACATAACTTCCAGTTGTCAAAGGGATATTCTTACTACTCATCCCCTTCTGCCCATAACGAAGTAATTTGGACCTCTGGAATTGCTCGTGCAAGATGTGTCCCTGAAGTCTTTGACTGTAAGGAGGTGGTCTCTTGGTGCGCCGAGGGATATATTTCAAGCCAAAGAATTCTTCCATTGCAGGACCACTCTCTTGTTTCTTTGTCACCTCTAGTCTTCCACAAGATGTTTATATTTCCAGAGCCAACATTTACCTTTAGAGGAGAAGACTGCAAGGAGTTCCTAAAAAATCATGATAACGGGTTGGAACTCTTACCTGAGTTCCTGGAAGACTCCACGACAGTTCTTGAAGATATCACAAGGTTGCAAGTTAGTTCGTTTATAAATCCATTCCGAGAAATTTCCTTCATGTTTACGAAGATAACGTGACAAGAATCCACAACAATCATTTCCCGCATGATTCTTTATATTTTGTATTTCATGGTGAAGGAACGAGCCATTTTTGATTGGGGGAAGTTTATTTCCATTTAAATTTGTTCCCCATTTTCAGGATTCAAACAGGAGAAGACATTTTATATGTCATCCTACTTGGTTTTTGTGATATCACATTGTTGTCCATTTCCAAAACTATCTGTGTCCAAGAAGGTAAATTGTGAATTCGACCCAGTAACCTTTTGGTACTAGGCCTTATGGAGGCACAAGGCCTCCCATTGTTTTTATGAGGATTTTAATGACTTTGTCTCAGTTTTCAAAGATTTGTTGTTAGGAAAGGATGCTCCCAGGATGTCTGACCAGGGAACCAAGTTTTTGGACAAGAAGGGGACACTTGAACAAATGGAAACTTATAGTGTAATAATGATTTTTGTCTCCAAGGAAAATCCTTCTTTCCTTCCATGTCACATTACAGACATAATGTTTGTTACATAAATAATTCTACAGTACAATAAGTTTATTTCAACAATCCTCCATTGATTTCTTTGTAGCTTTTCGATGCTTCTCTTATGCAAAAACATCCTGGAAAGTATAACTATGACTCACTTTCTCTATTCTTTGATTGAAGAGCCTGTAGAGATGTCTAATTGACTTCATAGTTATTTTTGCTCCTAAAGTCTGCACCTGAGTGCTAAAGGGAAGAGCCAGGCGATCAAAAGTTTGGAATGGTCATTCTTTTGAATTTGTTGGTGAGTTAGAGGGTTGTTTCACCAAGACAAAAACATGATCAAATTGGAAATATGATATGGATGAGGGTTCTCCTTGGCTGGTAGTAGACTAATGACATACAAGTGAAATAATAGAGGTTAAAACAAAGGGAAACAACAAACCATTCAATGAATAATCTGTTGTAAGAAGTTTAATACTTAAAATAATATTTCAAGGCATTAAACAATGTATCAAAAACACAATTACTCCCACAATTTTCAATAACAACAAATCTTCATCAAAGCATTAGCTGACACACCCCAGTGGCCTGAAATGACCAATAGCCCGATCTACCAAATCGACCTCCCTATTATCGGATCAACAAAGATGAATATTATGGGATCAAAGAATTGTTTTGTGTGAGAATTGAATTGGAAATAAATGTTACTTATTCTAGATTTTTTAAGGCCTTATCACAGTAAGAATGAAAAATTATGCTAACCCACTGTTATCTACAAAATCCAAACATCAATAGCACCTGTAAACCAACTATACATAGTTATAGACAAAAATCAAGTTATAATTTATATTTTCATTTGATCACACCCTCTTTAATGATACAAACACAATACAAAACGAGTATGTGGATAAAATATTGGACTAGAAAATGGTGATTTTGCAACAATGGGACTTGTTTGATACCAATTCCGACTTCCAAAAATTGCCCTCCCCTTTTCTATTTTTCCACTCTCTTTTATCCTCTTCTTTTCCCTCTTCTATACTTAATCGAATTCCCCTTTATTTTTCCCCTCTACTTTCTCTTTATGGTAACTTAGTCATTTTTTCCAAAATTGCTTAAGTGCTTGGGTTGGCAGACTCATGGGTTCACATTTCCACTCCTGCTTTTATATCACGACTCTGAACGACCGCTTCCCCATTACATACTTAGCCACTTTTTCAATCGTGGGTTCCTGGGCAGGAGGGCTCTAGATTGCACTTCCATTATTCCGTGACCTATAAACATCACTTGAAGTTTTGTGATATACAAATTGACTGCCAGACTCCCCCATCATGCCCTCTTCTGTGTTACACATTTTGCACTCAAAATTTCTGAGACATACAATTTGACCGTCAGGCCCTCATGTCTCCTGAGGATCCCCTGTCACCCTATTTTGAAGCTCGACCGACCGCTTTCCACACTTGGCCATTTCTTGGAATCTCTTTCGCGGATCGTCGGGTTGACAGTTTCACGAAATCTCCAATTCTTAGTTGTTGTTCCCTGTTCCCACCACTTTCGCACTTGTCAGATTGTGCTCTCCACCTTCGCAATGCAATTCGACCAGGAGGGCCAACAATATAAGTTCCAAGGCATCACCGTCGGTTCCCCTGAGATCATTAGTTCCCCATCGCATGGAAAAGATGCTCAAAAAGGTCATTCGGGCGTTATTTCCCAACTCCATGCCATACAAGCAACTGAGACACCCTATGTGTCGCAGGACCTCCAATCCATCGTCTCTAAACATCAAGTGGTTTTTTTCATTCCCTAGGGACTGTCTCCTTCCCGTGGTGTTCATGATCATTCCATTCCCCTTGTCCCAGGAATCCTTCCTCACAATATCCATCCCTATCATCACCCATTTTCCCAAAAAAATGAAATTGAGAAAATGGTTCAAGAACTTCTTAACGCAGGTGTTATTCTCCCTATTATGATCCCCTACTCTTCTCTTGTGGTCATGGTCATGAAGAAAGAAGTTTCTTGGTGCATTTGTCTTGATTTCTGTTCCCTCAACAAACTCACCATTAAATACAAGTTTCCCATTCCTGTCATTGATGACCTCTTGGATGAATTGAGTGGTGCCCATTTCTTTACTAAAATTGACCTTCATTCCGGCTACCACCAAATCCGTATGAAAGAGGAAGACATTCCTAAGACTGCCTTTAGAAATCATGAGGGCAACTATGAGTTTTTGGTCATGCCCTTTGGTTTGTGTAATTCTCCCTCCACTTTCCAAAGCCTCATGAATCATGTCTTCTGTCCTTTTCTCCGTCATTTTGTCTTAGTTTTATTTGATGATATCCTCATCTATAGAAAAAAATGGATAGACCATCTTTCTCATGTGGATTTATTTCTCCATCTACTCTCTCAACACCAACTTTTCCTGAAACAATCTAAATGTGATTTTGGTGCCTCAGAAGTCGAATACTTGGGTCATATTGTTGGCAAGCATGACTTTAGGGTGGATGCTAAAAATATTGAAGCTATGAAAGACTGGCCTCACCCAAAGACTCTCAAAAGATTGTGTGTATTTCTAGGCTTAACAGGTTATTATCTCAAGTTTGTTAAGAACTATGGAAAAATTGCGGCCCCTCTCACTGCACTCCTTAAAAATAATTCTTTCACCTGGACTCTAGTAATTGCTCGGGATTTTCAAACCTTGAAGATGGCCATGTGCACCACTCCTGTCCTGGTACTTCCTAATTTCACAAAGAATTTTGTCCTGGAATGTGATGCTTTAGGAAAAGGAATTGGCATTGTCCTTATGCAAGAGGGCCGTCCTTTGGCCTTTACCAACAAACAAATATCTGAACGAAATTTGGGAAAATCAATCTATGAAAAGGAAATTTTGGCTATTCTGCATGTCGTTGATCTTTGGCACCCTTATCTATTGGGGAAACTCTTCCAAATTAAGACAGATCATCAAAGGCTCAAGTGTTTTTTGGAACACCACATTTCCTCCCTAGATCAACAAAAATGGGTGACTAAGCTCTTTGGATATGATTATGATATCATTTACAAGAAAGGCAAAGACAATGTGGTTGCGGATGCACTTTCTAAAAAATATGAAGATGAAGGGTCCATTTTTTATCTCTCCTTCATTGTACCATATTGGCTCCAAGTCGTTCACCAGGAATGTCTACACGATCCCAAAAGTTCGCATCTGATACAACAATTGCAGTCCAATTCTCCAGTTTCCCCAGGGTACTCTTGGCTCCATGATGAGCTTTGATACAAAGGTTGTTTTTATTTAAGTAAACGGTCAAAACTTAAATCCATGGTACTTTCTGAACTTCATTCTACACCCACAGTTGGGCACTCATGGTTTACCAAAACCTATGACAGGTTCAAACGTTCTTTTTTTTCTGGGATGGTATGAAATAGCACGTTCATAATTTTGTGGCTGAATGTGATGTGTGTCAACGCAACAAGGGAGAAATAGTCAAATCTCCTCGCACACTACAACCACTTCCAATTCCACCTGCTATTTGGTGGGATATCTCTATGGATTTTATTGTAGGATTACCTAAATCAGGCAATAAATTAATCATCATGGTGGTCTTTGATCACATTTCCAAGTATGCTCATTTCTGTGCTCTTCAACACCCATTTATAGCATTCACTATGGCTCAAATTTTCATGGATCAAGTCTTCAATCTTCATGGCATGCTGCATTCTATTGTTTTTGATCGCGACCCAACTTTCACTAACAATTTTTGGAAAGAAATATTCAAGCTACAAGGCACCCAATTGCATCTTAGCATAATTTATCATCCCCAGACTGATGGTCAAACTGAAGTTGTCAACAACTGTTTGGAAACATATTTGAGGTGTTTTGCATCAGAAAAGAAAAATCAATGGGCTCAATGGTTTCCACTAGTTGAATGGTGGTACAACACTTCATACCATACAACTACCCGCATGAATCCTTTGAAGTAGTATATTGACAAAATTCACCTTCATTTATCTCATATTTACCAGGTTTCTCGAAGGTCCAGGCGGTGGACCAAATGATTACATTTCGAGAGGCTGTTCTCCGTACCCTCAAAGAGAATTCGGTCATGGCCCAAAACCGCATGAAGAAATAAGCATATCAAGGTCGTTCTAAATGTCAATTTGCAGAAGGGGATCAAGTGATTCTTCGACTACAACCTTACAAGAAAAATTCCCTCTAGGATGACCATTGTCAGAAACTACTGCCCAAATTTTATGGTCCTTATATCATTCTCAAGCGTGTGGGACAGGTGGCCTATTAGTTAGCTTTTCCTAGTCATTCTAAGCTACATCTTGTTTTTCATGTTTCCTGCTTAAAGAAGGTGATTGGAACTAAGTGCCAAACTCAAACCAACCTTCTCGAGTTGGATGAAGAAGGCTCCATTTGGCTATAGCCAGAAGAAGTTTTGGACCAGCATGAGCATCGCCTGTGTCAAGGAACCATCAAGGAAGTGTTATTCTAGTGGAAAGATACAACCCCAACAGATGCCACTTGGGAACCAACTACCATTCTGCAACAATTTCCACATCTCAAGCCTTGAGGACAAGGTTGTTTTTAAGGAGGAGGACATGTTAGGGACCCAACCCCTCACGTAGGTAGAATAATATATTTCGCTGTAATAAAGGTCAATATTAATAAGGCCTAGGAATAAGGAAGAATAATTCGAATGTAAGAAGACCTAATATAAGCTTTCGCTTCTAGAAGGATCTTTCTCTAGATGGTTCTTATGATAGAGATATTTAGTATAAATAAGAGTCGAGGGTATGAGAACTATGTCTTGTATATTATTGTAGTAGGGATCTTCTCTGTTGGAGGTTGGCCCCTTGAAGAGGCAAGTGAACAATGCTCTCTATAATCAAAGGGCTCTTTCTGGTGTTATTCTGATATCATTTTGGTGTTATAGTGGTGTTGTTCTATTTATATTGTTATTTATCTTCCATTTCTAGCATTTAAATTATGTTCTTCATACTTTTTATATCTGGAATATTACACCGACCACTTTCCATACTTATCCATTCCTTAATCTCTCTTCCTCATCCCCACCACCTTCACACTTCTTTCTAAATATGCAATTATTAAGATTTAATGCTAACAACTCATCATGCAGGAACTGTAAATATTGTCATTAATGAGTGAAAGGCTCGAGGAGATCTCCCATTAATACACATTAAACCAATATTTGCAGAGGGTTATATTATCCCTTCTGAGCATTCATTTCAAACATCATCAAATGTCTTTCGTGGGTTGTTGGGTTGGCGGGTTCATGAAATCTTCAATCCTTAATCGCTCTTCGACGTCCATGCCACCTTCGCACTTATTTATAAGTATGCAATTAGTAAGATTTAATGCTAACAACTCATCATGCAGGAACCATATAGATTGTCCTTAATTAGCGAAAGGCTTGAGGAGATCTCCCTTTCACACGCATTAGACCAAGATTTGGGAGGGTTATATTTTCCCTTCCGAGTGTTCATTTCAAACATCGTCTGGAACAAACGACCATTCTCGTCAACTTATGGCAGCATCTCGACAACAGTTCTGTGGAGATACAATGAACATATTGGGGCATGAGGACCAAAAATTCTAGTGGTCCAGGGCATATTCTTACTACTCATCCCCTTCCACCTAGAACGAAGTAATTTGGACCTATGGAATTGCTCATGCAGGATGCATCCCTGAAGTATTTGAATGTAAGGAGGTGGTCTCTTGCTGCACCGAGAGATATATTTCAAGCCAAATAATTATACCACTGTGGGAACACTCTCCTCTTTCTTTGTCACCTCTGGTCTCCCGCAATATGTTGATATTTTCATAGCCAACATTGGCCTTCATAGGAGAACACTGCAAGGATTTCCTAAAAAATCATGATAACGGGTTGGACCTCTTACCCGAGTTCCTGGAATACCCAACGACATCCATTCTGGGAAATTGTCTGGTTGTTTACGAGGATAACGAGACAAGAATCCACAACAAGAATTTACCACAGGATTATTTATATTTTGTATTTCACGGTCAAGGAGCAAGCCATGTTTTATTGGGGGAAGTTGATTTCCTTGAAATTTGTTCCCCATTGTCACAATTCAAACAAGAGAAGAAATTTTATATGTCATCCTACTTGGTTTTTGTGATAGCTCATTGTTGTTGATTTCCAAAACTATCTATGTCCAAGAAGGTAAACTATGAATTTGACCCAATAAACTTCTGGTACCAGGCCTTATGGAGGCACAAGGACTCCCATTGTTTTTATGAGGTTTTTAATGACTTTGTCTCAGTTTTCAAATATTTATTGTTAGGAAAGCATGCTTCTTGAATTTCTAACAAGGAAACCAAGTTTTTGGACAAGAATGGGACGCTTGAACAAATGGAGAATTACAATATAATAATGATTTTTGGCTCCAAGGAAAATCCTGCTTTCCTTCCATGTCACATTACGAACATAATGTTTGTTATAGAAATAAGTCTACAGTACAATAAGTTTATTTCAACAACTCTCCATTGATTTCTCTGTAGCTTTTCAATGCTTCTCTTTTGCAAACACATCCTGGAAAGTATAACTATGACTCACTTTATCTATTATTTGATTGAAGAGTCTATAGAGGCGTCTAATTGACTTCATAGTTATTGTTGCTCATAAAGTCTACACCTGAGTGCTAAAGGGCATAGCCAGGCCATCGGAAGTTTGGAATGGTTGTTCTTTTGAATTTGTTGGTGAGTTAGAGGGTTGTTTCACCAAGACAAAAACATGGTCAAATTGACAAGATGATATGGATGAGGGTTCTCCTTGGCTGGTAGCAGATTAATGACAGACAAGTGAAATAATAGAGGTAAAAATAGAGGGAAACAACAAACCATTCAATGAATAATCTGCTGCAAGAATTTTAATACTTAAAATAATATTTCAAGGGATTAAACAATGTATCAAAAACATAATTACTCCCACAGGTTGCAATAAAAACAAATCTTCATCAAAGCATTATCTCATGCACCCCAGTCGCCTGAAATGATCAATAGCCCAATCTACCAAATCAACTTCCCTATTATCGGATCGAAAAAGATGAATATTATGGGATGAGAGAATGTTTTTGTGTGAGAATTGAATTGGAAAAAATTGTTACTTATTCTAGTTTTTTTAAGTCCTTGTCCTAGTAAGAATGCAAAATTATGCTAACCCACTATTATCTACAAAATACAAACATCAGTAGTGCTTGTAAACCAACTATACATATTTATACCCAAAAATCAAGTTATATTTTATATTTTCATTTTCTCACACCCTTTTTAATGATACAAACACAATACAATATAAGTATGTGGATAAAATATTGGACTAGAAAATGATGCTTTTACCACAATGGGGCTTGTTTGAGACCAATTCTCGCTTCCAAAAATTTCCCTCCCCTCTTCTATTTTCCCACTCTCTTTTATTCCCTTCTTTTCCCTCTTCTATACTTAACCAAATTACCCTTTCTTTTTCCCCTCTACTTTCTCTTTCTAGTTACTTAGTCATTTTTCTGAAAATGTCTAAGAGCGTGGGTTGGCGAAGTCACGAGTTCCCATTTCCACTCATTCTTTTATGTCATGACTCTGATCGATCGGTTCCCCATTCCATACTTATCCACTTTTTCGATCACGGGTTCCTAGGCAGGAGGGCCCTATATTTCACTTCCATTGTTTCATGACCTACAAAGAACACCCAGAGTTCCACGATATACAAATTGACTGCCAGACTCCCTCATCATGCCCTCTTCCATGTTACACATTTCACACTCAAAATTTATGAGACATACAATTTGACCGTCGGGCCCTCATGTCTCTTGAGGATCCCTTGTCACACTATTTTGAAGCTCGAACAACCACTTTCCATACTTGGCCATTTCTTGGAATCTCTTTCGTGGATCGTCAAGTTGGCAGGTTCACGAAATCTCCAATTCTTAATCGTTGTTCCCCGTGCTCACCACCTTCACACTTCTTTCCAAGTATGCAATTTGTAAGCTTTAATGCTAACAACTCAACATGCAACAACTGTAAATATTGTCATTAATGAGAGAAATGCTCGAGGAGACAGTCACGCTGACTATCCCTACACAACTTGTCCAGAAACATACAGAAAAGATCTTTCCAGGTGATGGGATATCCATTACAAATTTCAATATATTATCGAAAACGAGTCTGACCAACCGCTTCCCTATTCCATACTTAGCCACTTTTTCGATTGTGGGTTCCTGGAAAAGCAGGAAAACACCCGAAGTTCCGCAATATACAAATTGACTGTTGAATTTCCCCATCATGCCCTCTTCTGTGTTACACATTTTGCATCCAAAATTTTTGAGACATACAATTTGACCATCGGGCCCTCACCTCTCCTGAGTATCCCTTATGACCCTATTTTGAAGCTCGATTGACCGCTTTCCATACTTAGCCATTCCTTAATCACTCTTCCCTATCCCTGCCACCTTCTCACTTCTTTCTAAATATGCAATTAGTAAGCTTTAATGCTAATAACTCATCATGCAGAAACCGTAAAGATTGTCATTAATGAGCGAAAGTCTCGAGGATATATCCCATTAATATGCATTAAACGAAGATTTGCAGAGGGTTATATTATCCTTTCTGAGTGTTCATTTCAAACATCATCGAATGTCTTTCGCGGGTTGTTGGGTTGGCGGGTTCACGAAATCTCCGATCCTTAATCACTCTTCGTCGTCCCCGCCACCTTCACACTTCTTTCTAAGTATGCAATTAGTAAGCTTTAATGATAACAAATCATCATGCAGGAACCGTAGAGATTATCATTAATGAGCGAAAGGCTCGAGGAGATCTCCCATTCACATGCATTAGACCAAAACTGGCAGTGGGTTATATTATCCCTTCCGAGTGTTCATTTCAAACATTGTCTGGAGAAAACATACATTCTCATCAAGTTATGGTAGCAGCTCAACAATATTTCTGTGGAGATATAGTGAACATTTTCGGGCATGAGGACTAGAACTTCCAGTGGTCCAAGGCATATTATTACTACTCATTCCCTTCCGCCCAGAACGAAGTAATTTGGACCTCTGTGTTAGGACCACATATTGTACCTTTTTGCCCATACTTTTTTCCATTATTATACCCTTCATCACTTGTATTTAGACTCATAATATCACTTCATCTGATCATTCCAAGGTATACAACGTCCTTTCTCATTTACTATATGCTTAATCTGTTTTGCATAATATTTTACATTACTTTTGCACTTAACCATTGATTAGAAGTGCATAAGTGTCCATATTTGCATAATAGTATTCAAGGCCGATGCTGAAACACATAACTGTACAAGGACGCATATGCTGAAACACGGAGCTTCTACACAGTCTAAGGTCGCATATGTCGAAACACGGACAACTACATAGTTCGAGGATGCAGATGCTGAAAGTACAGATGTTGAAACACAGAGGAGACCGCCACGATGCTGAAACACGAGCCGTGACAGTTAGCAGTGAAGGCCGACATAGTCAAGGGCGCAAGTCACGTGGCTGAAACAACCCATGAATTGCGATGCTGAAACAACATCAGCAACTATGAGAAGGAGCTGTTACACCAGCCGTAACAACAATACCTCGTTCAGCTCCTGTATTAGCATTCGGTTGCGTGAGAATAGGACATCCTATGCTGATTTAGAAAGAAGATCCGATTTAGTGTAGGATTCATATATGCTTTGTAATGATTGTATCGAAGGGATTTCCCCTTTAAATTCAGGAGAAATCACCATTCGAGG
>SNQJ01S0002325.1:186456-224965 GCA_010110895.2 Picea sitchensis | reverse complement strand
AGTTCTTTTGGAATTGAGAACATATAGTGCGTGGCTATCTTTGAAACAAAAGACTTCCCTGGGTTGATAATTTATGTTTCACTTGGTTGTTTAAAATTAATTAAGCAATTATAGTGACCAACACTCTGAAATTTATCGTGTAGGATGTGTCCCTGAAGTCTTTGACTGTAAGGAGGTGGTCTCTTGGTGCGTCGAGAGATATATTTCAAGACAAAGAGTTATTCCACTGCGGGACCACTTTCATGTTTCTTTGTCACCTCTGGTCTTCTACAAGATGTTGAGATTGTCAGAGCGAACATTTCATTCAAAGGAGAATGTTGCAAGGAGTTCCTAAAAAAACATGATAACAGGTTGGAGCTCTTACCTGATATCCTAAAAGACCCGGCAACAGTTCTTGAAGATATCACAAGGTTGCAAGTTAGTTCATTTAGAAATCCATTCCGGGAAATTGCCTGGTTGTTTTCGAGTATAACGGGACAGGAATCGATAACAATCATTTCCCGCATGATTCTTTATATTTTGTATTTCACGATCAAGGAACAAGCCATTTTTTATTGGGGGTAGTTGATTTCCATTGAACTGTATTCCCCATTGTCACGATTCAAACAAGAGAATAAATTGTATATGTCATCCTACTTGGTTTTTGTGATAGCGCATTGTTGTCCATTTCTAGAACTGTCTATGTCCAAGAAGGTAACTTGTGAATTCGACTGAGTAACCTTCTGGTACCAGGCCTTATGGAGGCACAAGGCCTCCCATTGTCTTTATGAGATTTTTAATGACTTTGTCTCAATTTTCAAATATTTATTGTTAGGAAAGGATGCTTCCCGGATGTTTGACTAGGAAACCAAGTTTTTGGACAAGAAGGGGACACTTGAACAAATGGAGAATTACAGTGTAATAACGATTTTTGGCTCCAAGGAAAATCATGCTTTCCTTCCATGTCACATTATGGACATAATTTTTGTTACAAAAATAGCAAGGCAATACAACTACTGGTTCCATTTTTTCAATGAGAAGAGAGAAAAGAAGTTCATTCCTCTGCCTTGGAAACTCAGGGACTTCCTTTTTAGGAACATCAATAATATTGACGAATTCGCAGGCCATTTCCACAACTTGAACCTAAGATATGTTGAAAGACTGAGAGGATTCGACCCTAATGGGATTTTTGTAGAAAATTTAGTAGCAATTGTCTTCAAAAATTCTTTTATTCATACACTCCTGAACGAAGACAAAGACAATGACGAGAACACTCATTCTCCTGACGTTGGTGACCTAGAGACATTTCAAAGAACCAATGAATTGTACAAACAATAGGGAAAAGGCCCCAATGAGAAGAGTGTCCAATCCCTAGCTGCCACTCCCAAGAGTACGACATCCCAAAGCATTGCTCCAGTGGCCCACCCCAGTAAGAAAGAAACCCACATTTATTCAAATGAAGGAGGAGATAAGAACCCTCCTCCGGGTAAAATTGATAGTTCTCACAAGCTTCCCGTGAGGAAGAAGAGAAAAAATGTTTTGCAAGAAGCGAAAGTAGTTATCTGCTACACTACTGGTAATAGGAAAAATTATGGAATCTTATTAAGAAAATAAAAGCAAGATGGATTATGCAAAACACAGTATAATTAGAATGAGAATACTTTCAAAAAACAAATGGTTTTAATGCCATAATTTCTCTCGGAGATTAACACTCAGGCACCTTCTCTTTCCTAAATGAATGTGAGTCGCCAATCAGTTTCCAATGTCCGATCTGGGTGACCCTGGCACTTTAGCATCCCTGATAATTTTTTACCAACCTACCAATTTTAGAACTCCCCTGGCCATATTTAGCGATGGAACAAATTTCTCACAAAGTAACTTTCTCGCTAATTACTTGTTGACCTGATATTAATATAATATTATCATTAACTAATTCGGAAACTCATGAATCCAACTCTTCGGGGCTCCAGGCTTTGGGGGAACTATATTTTTTCTGGAAGGAAAAATCCCAGAGTAACATTCTCCTGGAGTCACGTAGCAGCTTGACATCTTATGGCTGATGTGTCTCAGAGTGCCACGTGTCCTTTTCTACATGGATACCACCTGTCCTGCCTGCTTCTTCCCATGTTTCCACAACAGTTTCCATGTGTCTCTGGTACTTCGAGCTTCTCATTCTCCCATGGTCCCTCCATACCTGTGCATTTATTCCCATTCCAACCCAGCAGGGACTACGCTGCCATGCAACACTTGTTAATATAGCATTATTGTAACAATATTAATTAAGTGGGTACTTGCATATTTAATTTAACATTGTTAACTATAATGTAGCATCATTAATTTAACATAATTAACAGGAATGCATCAATAATTAATATAATTAAGACATTATTAATTAAACTTTAAATATAAATGATTAGAAATTATTAGAAATTAAAAATGAATTATTTTTAGACAAATTTCTATGCACCTAAATTGGAAAAAAATATGGGTAGATACTTTATACACATCAAAAATATAAAAGCATAGTTTTTTGTGCTTTAAAAAAATTTAGTAGTTTATGAAGTAATCTAAAAGCTTGAAAAATCCTGAATTTTTTTTTTGAAACTATACCTTCCCTATTTTTTTGCTTTGTCAATTTCCACCGCTTTTGGATGTAGCAAGTAGTGGTGGTAGTGATAGCATGGGCGATCATGGGGGGGGGACATAAAAATCATTGTAAAATCTTTGTCAGAGTGAGAGATATCTTAAGTTGAATGAGAGATATCTTATGTTGAATGATGAGGGAGTTGCATCGCGCATATCCCTCATTGTCCACCATTGCCTCTTACAGAGTATTTGGAATAGAAAGGAAAGATACCATTTAGTCAAATATCTTCAAAGTAGTTGTAAATAGATTTTTTTGTGTCATCAATTGTTGATGGTATCTACAATAGCTAGACCTGTTGTGCATGCAATAGTATTAAAATTATTATAAAAAATATATGAAAAATCATTGGGCCAAGATGGCTCCACCAACAGGACAAGCTTTGTGGCTTCCATTTTTACAGAAGTGTAGGGGGAATAAAGTGGTCCTACAATTGCTATGGCCCTTATCAAGTATGGTTCCGAAGAAATGCAAGAATATTCGGGTGACTGCAAGCTAATGATGGTCTCTCATGACGCATTAGTGTCAATTTAAACCTAGAAAAACAACAATCTGTTAACTTGGAGGGATTATTCAAGGTACTTTTACAATGAATTTGAATATTGTGTAAGAAAATGAAACGTAGGAAATTGAATTATCTTTCCGAATATACAACTTTTATTCACAAAATTTGTGAAAAACTATGAAAATTTTGATCTTTCCTAACAATGGTATCTTATTTTTCTAGCAAAATATAAGGTATGTGTTTTTGTTTATGCAGGTGTTGAGTATCTTAGTGATGGATTTTTGTTCCAAAAACTTGTATACTTGTAGAGAACCTATTTTTCTTGTGCTATGTATTTTTGAAAATTTATAATATTAATTTTATATATTTTTAAAATTATCAAAGTCAACATATCCTTGAAATTACAACGTGTTTTTTTTGTGCAGGATGGGAGGGTCTTAACATGATAATTTTTTTTCTTATATTGTATGTATTGGTATCCTCTAGTGTCGCATATAAAACATTCGAGAAATGATTAATTTGACAAAAAAATATAGGAGAAAGAAGAGAGATATGTATTCTAGGATTTTAATATATGCAAAGACAAAAATAGATTAAAAATAGTAAACAATGTTAATTATATATATATGGAATCTACATAGCCGACTCTATCTATGTCTATAGTTTCTTCAACAATTGAATTGTTTATCCTATAGAAAAATAACGTCAAAGACAGAGATATAGAGAGGTATTCACAAAAATGGAGATTTTTATCAATTTATAGACCAAACCACTAGGTTTGTCATCCCGAACCTAAACCTCAGCCAACCAAGTCAACATACACGTTGTCAATCCTGCCCACAAAAAATTACCTCCCTCTCTATCTCCTTCTCACTCTCCCTCTTTACCCCCCCTCCCCCCCCGTCTATCTCCCTCTCTCTCCCTCATACTCCTATACATGGTAAGACCTAGACATGGCAAGAATTATACATCACAAGGCATGAAAAGACCTAGACCTATACATTTGTGATGCCTCGGAGACTCTCATGCCTATTCCTTTATCCCCCACTCTTCCACTATATCTCTCTCCCTCAGGCTCCTTTGTCCCTCCCTCCCTATTACACCCCCAAGTCTCTCTCTCTCTCTCTTCCCATTTTCCCTCCCCTATGTTCCCCCTCTCTCTCCCACTCCTCTCTCTCCCTCCTTGTTGTTAATCTCATTATCAATCCTCTGTGTCTTCCCCTCTTTTATCTCTTTCTCGTTATACTCCCATTCTATCTCTCTCCATATTACTCTAGAGCCTCTCTTACGCTCTTCCTGGCTCTCTCTATCTCTCTCCATATTACTCTCGACCTCTCTTCTGCTCTTCCTGGCTCTCTCTCTCCCTCCCTCCCCTTATTTCCATCCTCCCTCTCTCTCTAACCTATCCCTCTATCTCTCCATATCACTCTCAATATCTATTCTAATCTCGTTATCTCTTTCCCTCCCTCCCATTATCTCCCTCTTGATATGCCACGAGAGTACAAATGAGGAGGGCGCACTAATATTATGGAGGGCACACTTCAGGAAAAACAACATACACTCTTACAAGGAGGCCGCATTGTCTTTACTTAGTGTACAATTCATAAACACTAGCCAACAATCCTTTAGGAAACAAATAGAGAGGGTGCACCAGTCTACTTAGTGTGCAACAAACATACACACTCACACACAAAAAAACACTAAACAAAGAAGAGAGGAAAAGATTTAGAAAAAATTCATCAAATGTATTAGAGAGAAAACATCCCCTTTAATAATGCAGGATGACTACTTACAATGGTAGTTGTTGCTTTATTTTCTTTAATTCTCTGCACATTTAGACTGATGAGTGTAGTTTCCCGCAACAATGAACTGACACAAAATGACTAAAAATTTATTTAGATATCGTCTTGTTTACTATATTAGAGAAAGCTTTATTACAATTAAATGACTGTCTGACACTGACATAGATCATAAAACTAACATAGTAATTATTCCATTTAACACCTTTCTTGCTACTGACTATTGATCCTCTTCTATTGTTTGTCAAAGGAAGGTGGGCATCCTTCCTGGTGGTCCAACTCCTCCTGGTTTAGATCTGAAAGTGTCCCTTATTTCACCAACAACTCAGGAAATCGTCATTGCATTGTCTTTGTTGTCATCCATTTGGCCTGCGATGAAGTTTGTATGTGTTGGCCAACTAGATAGGAAACATGTTATTGCTGACAAGTGATCCTTGTTTGTATATCCAAAATCTGGTCATGCAACAACGAAGGTTGAAAATCAAGAATATTGTAAATTGGATATTGGACAGTTGTTTTGAATTCGAGAATATGTGGCTGAAACAATTTTAAGTTGTTGATGTTTAGAATGTCATGTATGCCTAAATGTGTTGGAAGGTCCAACCGACACATTCTCTCTAATGTGATCCAACACTGTGTATGGTCCAACCGTAATGAATGCAATTTGTGATGACATCCTTTGAAGCGTTACTTATCCATTTGCAGCCACACTCTGTCCCCCGGTTGGAATGTTAAAGTAGTATGATTTTTTTCATGATGTTGCTTGGTATGATCCTGCACAGTTGTAACTTGAGTGTGTCTCTCCGATAAAGTCTGAATGAAGTGATGGCTAGCCTATTGTTTTCGGTGTTGATGTGCTCATCCTGAGGGATCCAAAATGACATGCATATTTGTAGGGGCGAGAGGCTGGAAGTTAAAACAAACCTCGAATGGTGAGAATCCCTTGGAAGAATGCATGGCTCTGTTGTATCTATGCTGGAATATATGGAGATAAGAATCCCATTGTTTATTCTTGATGAAGTAGCTGCGTAGAGAATGGACCAAGGTATGATTTACCACCTCTGTTTGGTCGTCTCTCTGTGGGTGGAAATCCATGGAAAAATGAAGCTGACATCCTAGTAAAGACCAAAGAGTATGCCAAAAGGAGCTAAGGAAGCATGAGTATTGATCATAAATGATGTTTCTAGGTAGTTTGAAGTGTGTCCAAATATGACTTAAGAACAAATCAGTAGTTTGGGGTGAAAAAGTTGTCTTATGGAAAGGGAGAAAGAATTCCATCTTGGAGAAATGACAAATAATAACCCAAATGGCACCGTGCTTGCATAAATTTATTAGAAGGCCACTAAAAAAGTCCATAGAAATAGATTCCCATGGGTGGGAGGGAAACGATAAAGGTTGATAAAGACCATGCTTGCGATTAGAAGGTTTACTTTGCGAACAAAGAGTACAAGCGAGAATGAAGCGTTCTACCTTTTTGGACATGGAGAGCCAATATAAGTGGCATTGAAGGTGGAGAAGTGTTTTGGAAGTCTCGAAATGGTCACTGCAGGAGGAAGCATGTGCTTATCTGATGAGAATCAAATGATCCTCTAATTGTGGAACAAAAATCTGATTGAGACGATAGAGCCACCCCTCCGATGGTATAATCAAGAAACAACATCTGATTGATGGTTTTAGGTTGTTATAACACTTCCCAGATATCTTGGAAGGATGGATATGCATCATACATGTCTTTCCAGGAATCATATGTCGCACATTCGACTGCTAAGATATTCATGACTTATGTTGGTGGTCGACTTAACAAGTCTTCCATATTTTTAGTGATTCCCTTCTTGTATTTAATAACTAGATGAAATTGTTGTATGTATGCTGCCGACTTCATATGTTGTCATTCCTACATTTTACACTATGTGTTGATGAAGATGAGTGGGTGATGGTCGGTGTGCATAATTGTTTATTTTTCAAAAATATAATGGCGCCATTGTTTCAATGCTTGTACGAAGTTGTATAATTATTTTTCATTTCTACTATAATTGATCTTTGCAACAGAAAGTGTCTTAGAGTGGTATGCCATCGGGTGGCCTCCCTGTTTAAGTATCGTGCCAATCGCAAATTGAGAAGCATCTGTATTAATTTCAAAAGGTTGGACCAAGTATGGCAAGAGGAGGACCGGACCAGAGCATAAGGCTTGTTCCAAATTTTCAAAGTGATGTTGGGCATATGCAAACCATAGGACTTCTATTTATTTGTTATTTGATGCAACAGACGAGCCAACTGGGATAAATATGAGACAAATTTTCTGTAAAAATTGATGCCTCCCATAAAAATTTTAAGAAGATGAATAGAAGTTGGCACTGGCCAGTGAGAAAGATATTTCACCTAAGAGGGATCTAGGTGCACCCCATTATGTTCCATAATTGATCCTAAATATTTCACAGAAGTTTGGGAAAAGTAGGATTTCTTTTCTTTCACCTAATGTTGATGTTGTCGCAGTAATTCCAAGACTGTGCAAACATGTTGAAGATGTTCATCCCACGACTTACTGAAAACCAAAATATCATCAAGATAAATAATGAAAAACTTACCCAGATGTGGCCGGAATATGTCATTGATGAGCCACATGAAAGTGGTTGGTGCATTGGTCAGGATGAAGGGAATGACCAACCACTCATAAAGACCAAACTTGTATTAAATGGTGTTTTCAATATATCATTTGGCTTCATGTGAACTTGATGATAGACAAAAGTCAGATCCATCTCCGTGAAGAAGGAGGCCCCTTGCAGATGGTAGAGAAGATCCTTAGTACAGGGTAAGGGATAGAGGTTTTTAATGGTGGCTTTGTTTAGGGCATGATAACCGGTAACCAGGCTCCATTTAGTAGTGTCCTTCTTGGGAATAATGAAAGCTAGAAAGGAACAAGGGGAAGAGGAAGGTTGAATGTGGCCTGATTCGAGCAGTTGGAAAATTTGTCGTTCTATTTCTATGGCTTCTTTGGGAGTCAGGTGATAGGATGGTGCATTGGGTAGGAATGTGCCACGAATGAGATCTATGGAATGGGCAATGTCTCGGGGGGGTGGTATCCCCATGGGTAGTTGAAACACATCTGTAAATTCATGGAGTAGTGGGAGCATGGTGGGAGGAGACGAATAAATGACCTTATCATGATTAAGAGGGAATACCAAACACTTAGAGACATCATTTTTATTGATAACCTGGTGAGTGGTTGTAGTTTCAGGACACGACGTTTGAGAAGTGGGAGGTGTTGAAGTGAGCACATATGTGTGTCCATCTTGCTTAAGGTGGTACTGATGGGACTTTGCCTGACATGCTTCTTATTGGTATTTTTGGTATCGAATACCAAGGAGGAGGTCAGGACAATATAAAGGTGATACATCACAGTCAATGGTGTCGTGAAAGGGGCCAATCGAAAAATTTACAGTGAAACATCGAGCGATAGTGATGCAAGGTCCTCCCTTTTGTACCCAACAAAGTTGATATGGATTCGGGTCTGGGGTGGTGGGAAGTTGCAGATGTTGGACTAAGTCTTGTGAGACCAAATCTGTAATTTGGTAGTTGTGTGTAAAGAGGGGAACATTAGTGTGACCTAGTTCTGGCGTAGTCATGAGAATGAGGAAAGGGTCGACTTTGGTGGGGTTGGTGAGATAAATGGTTTCTGGTTGTTTGGGAAATTTGGTGGGGATGACCTGATCTTTATTTAGGAGAGAAAAGAATTGATTAACAGACTGAATAAAATATACACAGAGATAGGAAGAATAACACAAATATCCAGTGAACAATATCTTCTATTAAATAATGAAATAGGATGAAATTATAAAACTACAGAACTGAAACTTGCTCGAATGGTGGTAGCTATCTCTAAGAATAAATGTGGTTGCTATGTGCATCCATCTGAGCAGAATGGATTACAATGAGGATCCATAGGCCCTTTTCATATTACTCATGAATGCCAAAACCCTAGACATCCAAAAACCTAACCTTAGAAGGTGAAACGCCAAAATTCATGTGGGCCCTATGGGTAAGTTGGTGTAATTTGGTACCTCAACTTCCTAGGGTCATAAATTTTGCATACGACCTCCTTTTTAGGCACGTGATATCCCGTTGGAAAGGTATTTTAGAGATATACACATTTTTTCATCGGACTTTGACTCTGTATACATTCTTACTGTGGTGAGTAAAAAAAACAATGTTTAGGGCCCCAAAAAATCCCTGGAAGTACAACAAGATGTGCTGACATGAAAACATACAAAATAAGCCAGTTGGATTAGGTGAGAGGCAACCCATATCCACCTGAAGAATGTGTGAGGCTTCAGACAGCCCCAAAAGTGTATAACTCACAATTATAAAGCAGTACAAAAAGACATGTTAAATAAAAAATGGACATGAGGAGCTAGTTGAAATAGGTGGGTGGCCACTAATATCCACTTGGATCAATCCTCCCCCCTTAGGAAGAAATGGTCTCCATTGTGTTGAGTTCCCCCATCAGGTGAGAAACATTATGCTGGAGTTGGCCCCGGGTGAGCTACTTGCCTTCGTGTAAGAGTTTCCCTGCCTTGACAACCCGATAAAGATGGATCCGTTGTTGGCGAGTTCCCCTGACCTGTGTGTCCACTATATGATCGGTGGATGCTTGTTCCATGCAGTTAGGGTTGAG
This sequence comes from Picea sitchensis, assembly GCA_010110895.2. Classification (NCBI taxonomy): domain Eukaryota; kingdom Viridiplantae; phylum Streptophyta; class Pinopsida; order Pinales; family Pinaceae; genus Picea; species Picea sitchensis. Next base: position 215,366 of record SNQJ01S0002325.1, on the reverse strand, counting down.
TTCTATTGGTGTCCATTTCTTGACAGTCTCATAGGTGTCCAATAATGGTGGAAAATATGGCCTAAGGAGGTCCACATTGAATACTGGATGCATACCAAGGAAGGGTGGAGTGTTGAGCTAAAAAGCATTGCTACCCACATCCTTGGTGATAGTGTAAGGCACATAACGAAGTGGGTGAAGCTTTCGATGGGGCATGGTGAGACGCTCCTTCTGCAAATGTAACCAGACTTTGTCTCCAACATGAAACTAGTGTGGTACCATGTTTTTATCATGGCGTTGTTTGTACTTAGCATTGGATTTCTACAAAATCTCTTGGACCTGTTGGAGGATGTGTTGAATTCGCTCAATGAATCTAGTGTCTTTGTCAATCGTAGACTGATCAGGGGAAGAGTCTATATGTTTTGTGGCAAGAGGAAGTGAAACATCAATGGGTCCTAAGGGTTGGAATCCCAGATCCAGCTGAAATGGGATATGTTCGGTGGAACTATGGAGAGCCATGTTGTAACTGTGTTGGACATATGGGAGACTCTCATCCCATGTACACGGATGCTTAGAATTGTACATGCCCAAGATGTGCACAAACATCTGATTGACGACCTCAGTTTGGCCATTGGTTTGGGGGTGGAAAGAAGTGGATTTTGTGAGCTTAGTGTCCAATAGAGACTAGAGACTCGACCAAAAGGTGTTGAGGAACTTGATGTATCGGTTAGAGATGATAGTTTGTGGTATCCAAAAGTGAACCCAAACTCGTTCGAAGAATATTTTGGCAGTATCTGTCATTGTGGCATTCTTCTTACAGGTTGTGAGGATGGCCATCTTCGAAAATCGATCAATGAACACAAACACACAATCATTTTCGTGCTTGGTGGACGAAAGACCAGACATGTAATATATGGAGATGGATTCCCACGGATTCTCAGGAATAGGAAGAGGGGTGTATAAACCTTGCTTCTTGATGGACAACTTGGAAATGGTGCAAGCAATGCAAGATCTGATATACTTGCTAATGTCTTGTCGAAGTTTTGGCCAATAAAATGTTTCTGAATAACGACCATAGTTTTCTCGATGCCAAAATGTCCTACCACCCGACTGTAGTGGGCTTCCCAAATCATCTTTTCACGCTCGCTTGTAGGAACACAAAGATGGCCCAAGTGGCATAAGAGTCCTCCCTGAATGTGAAAATCAGTGATAGTGGTGCATGTGCCCAAGAGTTAATATGTGGTGGTGAAGTCCAGATCTTGCTAGAAAAGTTGGGGCCACTCCGATGTTTCATGTCCACAGGAATGGAGCACAGTGGTAACTGCAGCCACAGGAGGCCAAATGAGGAAGACAATGACATGATTGGAGATACTTGTCTTATACTTTATGTTGAGGTGGAATTATTGAAGGTAGGTGGACCAATTTTGATGGCAGTCGTTCTGCAATTTACCTTGTGTCTGTGATGCAGGAGCATCCGAATTTACATCGTGCGAGCCAGCGCGTGGAGGAAAAGGAATAGCTGGAAAGCGCCAGCATCCAATTTTTTGAACCATTGTAATATATGGCTGCGCCAAGCATTAATGTTTTGATGTGATGAAGCGCACTTATAGATTGTAACGGACCTTGAGAGGATAAGCTCTCGTCCTTAGGTAGTTGAGGCATTTACTTAGATTTAGTGCAGGTAGATAGGATAATTAACTGCAGATTAGACAGTCACCGTTTGAGAGGGAAAACGGAGTATAGACACCCTCCCTTGTATCATTGTATCATTCTCATTCATTCATACAGAAAAAAGAGGAGAGCAGAGCAGAGAGCTTGTGAAGAAACCTCCATGTACAGTTAYTGAATTAATAGGAAGAGCCCTGATTCAATTCCATGGACGYGTTTGATCTCTGTGTGTTGYTGATATTATGCTTGTGCATGTTTGCTTCTTTCTATGCTTATTTGTTATATGCTGCTTATGTGATTTCATATCAGGTTAGAAACCTGAGAGAATGAGTCTCAATTGTTTCTCTGCTTGGGCCCGGAGATTTCTGCATTGAGTGCAGTTGAATACCTCCGCATAGAGTGCGTTGAGGAGGCCAAGTAGTTGAATCTTTGTTCTCACTCCGTTCAAAGTGGGGTTGAGTTGTTCAAGACCTTGCAGGTGAGTGCGGGTTGGATGTAAATTCTCAGTAGCAAGTCTAAGGAGGGAAGGTCGGGTTGTTGCGAGCGTGTACGCACAGTACCCGGAATAACTTCAGCACTTGGAGAGTGGTTGAAGATTGAAGGGTGAGTAAAGTGCGTGAAAGTTCTCTGAAGGAAGCAGAGGAACAAAGCTCAGGAGAGGCAGCGCCTTTATCTTCAGTCGCATTGGACGAAGGTGGCGAAACTGAGGATTCTCTAGTGGAAGAGAATCGACGATCCGGATTTGTCGTGAAGACTCGCGAAGTCCCGTGGATCGTTGTATCTGGGAGAAGGAGCGAGGAGGTTAACCCCCAAGCGGCGGGAGAACCCTTAGGCATCGCGTATCGGCGAATCGGGGCTGGTGAGTGCAAGAATTACGCGCACGAAGAAATCGCAAAGTGCGATTTCCCGACTCGATTGGGGCCGTCGATTTGAGCACGGACAGGTGGCTCAAGATCCGGCATATCGGGGTTTCGGCATTCGGGGTTTCCAGCAACAAGGGAACTTCGCATTGTGGGTTCGCGATCCGCGAAACCCCGAGGTTGACGTGGCAGCGTGGGGCCCGGAGGCATAGTCGGGTACAGGTGGCATTCGGGGTTTAGAGAGTCAAGTGATGGACATCGCCAGTGGCGATATCCCGATAGGTAAAAGCCCGATACCCGAGCGTTGACCATTGACCATCGGAAATCGGGGATCGGCGTTTAAAGAGGTAAAGGAACGTTGTTGTGCGTCTCGCGATATCGCGAGGTCCGATCTCCCGAGTCCCGAAGGGAGGATCGCGCGGAAGTATCTCTGTGGGTAAATCATTCCCGAGGGGAATAGGAAGGGCTTGGACCCTTCGGGCCTAAGAGTGAGAAGGTCCTGGTTCAGCGACCGTGCCGTCGAGGGAGGCAGGTTGCGTCAGTCTGTATGAACCACAGAGGCTTGTGATTAATGTGTATGATTGTCTCTGTCCCCAGAATGTAATGTTTTCATTGACGACAAGCTTGTACAATGGAATACATTTCCTTGTCATAGGTGGGGTATTTTCGGATAGTATAAGAGAGTGTCTCACTATGGTATGCCATCGGATGCTCGCTTTGAGTGAGAATTGTGCCCATAGCATAGTCAAATGCATCAATCTCAATCTCGAATGGTTGTTGCAGATTGGGCAAGGAGAGTACTGGAGCTGAGAAAAAACAATGTTTTAGATCTTCAAAGGTTCGTTTCTTCTCCTTCCCCCACACAAAATTTCCCCTACCACCTCCCTTGGTCACCTGGCTGAGGGCCCGTGCAATATGGGAGAATACCAACATGAACCGTCGGTAAAAATTGGCGAGTCCCAAGAAGCTCTGAATCTCAATCAGTGTGGTTAGGGCTGGACAATCACGAATGACTTGGATATTATATGGATAAACATGTACCCCATGTTCATCAACAATGTAGCCCAGGTATTGGACCCTGTTCATTCCAAAAGAGCATTTTTCCAAGTTGGAATAAATCTTGTGCTGCCACAGAGTGCTCAAAACCTGTTGAATATGGAAGCATGTGCTCCTCCCATGTTCTGCTGAAGATGAGCATTTCATCCAAATATAATACCAAAAAGGAGTTGGTGAAGGGTATGAATACATCATCCATCAATCGCATGAAAGTGGCTGGTGCATTTGTTAAGCCAAAGGGAAGGACTAGCCATTCACAGAGACCTTCTTTAGACTTGAAGGTTGTCTTCCAGACATTAGTTGGCTCGATGGGAACTTGGTGGTAGCCAGACTTCAAGTCAATATTGCTGAAGAAATTTTCTCCCTTGATTTGGTCAAGAAGGTCATCAATCCTGGGAATGGGGTAGCAGTTCCTGACTGTGATTTTGTTTAAGGCTCTGTAATCAATGCAAAGCCGCCAAGTTTCGTCCTTCTTCTGCACTAGTACAATCGAGATTTCACAAGGGGAGGAGTTGGGTCTGATGTGCCCCTTTTGAAGAAGCTCTTGGATCTGATGCCTGATTTTGTCATTCTCCATTAGTGAACACTGATAGATTGGTCCATTAGGTAGAGGTGCACCGAGGGTCAGATCAATTGGATGCTTGACTTGGAAGTGTGTCGGTACCCCTGTAGGTGAGAGGAAGATGTATATGTATTCTTCCACGATCCCATCCATTTGATTTTGCTGCAAAGAGAGGAGTTGTGTAGAGGCCACAAATGTGGTGGCGACCTTCTGCTTACTGTGAGCATGGATCACAAAGAAGACGAACTTCTTGGTCTGTGAAATGACCTTACTGCATTGCTTAGCAGATATTAAAGAAATAGAAGTAGGCGGTGCCACCTCTGGGATCCTGTACAATTGTATACCCAAAGTAATAATAACACTGCATGGTCTAGACTCATACACATCATGACGCTTCCACAAATATGGTTGTCCTAAAAGAACATCACAAACTTCAAGGGGAGAAATATCACACAACACCTCATATTTGAAAGGCTTGATGCTGTAAGAAAGACGACAATGTTGGTTGACACGGAGATCTCGTCCCTGACGAAGCCAATCGATGGTATAGGGCTGCAGGTGTGGTGTCATTGGCAAGTTTAGCCACTTGACAACCTCTTCTGAAATCAAGTTCTTCTGTCTACCACTATCGGCAATGAAATGAATTAGAGCCCCCTTGACCCACTTCTGCAAGTAAAAGAGGTGTTTCCCTTCCTCTGGTTCTTCTGGTTCGCTTGGCTTGAATTTGGTGGTAGCGATCATGGCACTGGATTCAACATCGATAATCCACTTCCCTCCTTCAGGATTTGACTCAGAATCAGAATCAACCTTTGACTCGGAAGCCTTCAGCTCGACCAGGCGGGACTGCCTGGAGCGACATTCGTCGATGTTGTGCCAAGGAATTTTATGGTACTCACACCATTTTCCCATGTCCTTCTTTGTCTTCTTGTTGCCCTTCTTGTGTTGTGGGTTAGACGGATTTTTCTGAGGGCGGCCATCTCAACTTGGTACCCTCCTGTGTGGGGTAGGGTTTCCTTTTCCCTACTTCGGATGTGAGGGGTTTGCATATCCAAACTCTCATCGTTTCTGCCTAAATTTCTGCTCGATATTGATAGTGTATCTATAGGTTGTGCCCAATGAGACGATGTACTGGAACTCCATTTCTATTTGAATGTATCTATGCAAAAAACCACGGTATTTGGGCACCAGATGACGCTCAGAATCCTTGATACCCAATTTGGTGTGTAGGGTATGGAAAATATTGGTGAAGTCTGGTACCGTCTGGTCCCTTTCTTGACGTACGATGGTCCATCTAGTGTACTGTTCCTCATAACTTCCAACATGGTAGTATTTTTATTCAATGGAGTCCCAGAAGGAATTCCATGTAGGGGCCACCACAAAAATTGTAGATTCCTCCACAGCCCTTTGCTCAGTGTAAGTATCCCACTAGTATTTAAAATGGGGAATGGCCTTCAGGAGTGAAAAAGTTATCTTTTCCCGATCAGAAAAATTGTGGACCGAAAAATATCCTTCGAGTAGATTCAACCATTTATCTAAAACATCCAAATCTATCAGTCCTTAAAATAATGGAATATCAAAATTTACAGGTACCTTGAAGGGGGTTGCATGGCCTCTTGATGAATATGCTTCTCCCGTGGGAAACCGTTGAGGGATCTACGTGAAGTTGTCCATCATTTTGTTCCTTTGTTGTGAGAGGGCTTCCTCGAGCAACATTTTAATAGGATCTCCTGCTCCATCATGTTTCTTTTCAGCTCCCATGGCTAGTTGTCAGGCTCGGTGTGATTGATATGGTAATGGATCGATTGGTTTGAGTTCCAACTTCGTGTACCCAACCCTTTTCAGGTACATTCATGAAGAAAAATAAATGAAGAGAAGACCACTCTGATACCACTGATCTGGATTTAGGAGTGGAACAAACTGATTAACAAACTAAATACAATAAACAAGGAGATAGGAAGAATAACACAAATATCTAGTGAACAATATCTTCTATTAAATAATGAAATAGGTTGAAATTGTAAAACTACAGAACTGAAACTTGCTCGAATAGTGGTAGCTATCTTTGAGAAGAGATGTGGCTACTACGTGCATCCATCTGATCAGAATGAATTACAATGAGTCTCCATAGGCCTTTCTCATATTATTCATGAATGCCAAAACCCTAGAAATCCAAAAACCTAACCCTAGAAGGTGAAACACCAAAAGTCATGTGGGCCCTATGGGTAAGTTGGTGTAATTTGGTACCTCAACTTCCCAGGGTCGTAAATTTTGCATACAACCTCCATTTTAGGCGTGTGATAGCCTGTTGGAAAGGTGTTTAATATATCTACACATTTCACTATTAGACTTTGACTTTGTCTACAGTCTGACTGTGGTGAGTAAAAAAAACAATGTTTAGGGCCCCAAAACAACCCTGGAAGTACAACAATATGTAATGACATGAAAACATACAAAATAATCCAATTGGATTAGGTGAGAGGCGACCCATATCCACCTGGAGAATGTGTGATGCTTTAGACAACCCCAAAAGTGTAGAACTCACAATTTTAAAGTAGTATAGAAATATGTGTTGAATAAAAAATGGACATGAGGAGCCAGTTGGAATAGGTGGGTGGCCACCAATATCCACCTGGATCATGACCTCTTCAATCAAGGTCTTGTTTTTGTAGATATTTTTAAGGGCTTGGCATTCAGGAGAGTTTTGGGAGTTGGTCTTGTGAAAAGTACACCAGACCGTGTTTTTGGGCACTGATGAAGACGAAGGGTAAGGTGGAGAATGAGAAGGGTCCAAGCTAGCAGTTGGTGTTCTATTTTTCGGAAAACGGATTAGAGGAGCCACCTTGCATTCTACGGACAAAGCCTGTAAGAACGCCTTGTCCAGAGAGGTAAGAAGAGACTAGAATTAAATTTAATGATTAATACCTTGTCCGGATCGCTGATATGAAGCTGGATGCGCAAATTTCAAATGATGTCAATGTAGCCTTGTACTGATTGAGTGTAAAGGTGGTAGAGCTACAACCACCTGGCGAGAAGATTCTGGAGATATCTTGGGGGTATAAGCGTTCCCGCAAGGCATGACATAAAGCGTCCCAAGAATTGATACCTCTAGTTTTCTGAGAGTGTGGCGTACCAAGCCCAATGACCAATTCAAACTTTTCCAATTGAGTGTCCCACCAATTTTGAGCTATCCCTTGGTGTTGCAGGCTAGCGATCTGTAATTTAGTGGATTCTTCAATCTCGAGGGAAGTATTGAAGTATGTGGAGATGATACAGATCCAGGAATCGACTGTATTGCCATTCATTTACCCGACGAAATTTGGTAACTGGAAGCGTGTGTCCAGGTGCATGGTCCCTGGAGTCCAACATTGTTGGAGTTGAAGTGATTCATGGAGATCCATTGCCAATTATTCAACTAGAGTTGATGTGGCTGCACTGGACGCCTCACTAGAGACTTATCTTCGGGGTGGCATGGTCTACAAGCACGGAAGAGAGGGAGCATATCCTCTTGAAAGAATAGGCATCAACTTCCAAAGGGTACCCTGAGGAGGACACGCAAGGAGCCCTGAAAAGGGAGCAAAGGTTACACCCACGCAAAGGTGCAAAAAAACCTTGAGAAGGGAGAAAAGGAATCCCTTTGCAAGAGCGTGGAGTAAATATCTCAAGAACACAATTTTTTTTGTGTGAATCTCGTGGATGTTCTCTCTGTCTTCTCCTTCTTCACTGTGTGGAAGCTTCCCCAAGGAAGCTGCTCTGATACCAATTGATCTTCCCCGAGAGTTAAAATTAGGAGGGCACACTAATCTTATGGAGGATGCACTTTAGGAAAACCAACAAACACTATTACAAGGAGGGAACACTAAGTTCACTTAGTGCACACTTCATAAACGCTAGTCAACAATCCTTGAGGCAACAAATAGAGAGGGTGCAACAGTCTACTTGGTGCACAAGAAACATACACACTCACACAAAACAAAAAGATAAACAAAGAAGAGAGTAAAACAATAGGAAAAACTTCATAAAATGTATGAGAGAGAAAACATACCGTTTAATAATGCAGGGTGACTTCTTACAGTGGTAGTTGCTGCTTTATTTTCTGCAATTCTCTATGCATTTAGATTGGTGAGTGTAGTTTCACGCAGCAATGAACTGACACAAATTGACTAAAAATTTATTTATACATCTCCTTGTTTACTATACTGGTGAAGGATTTATTACAATTAAATGACTAACTGACACTAACATAGTAATTATCCTCTTTAACGCCTTGCTTGTTATTGACTACTGATCCTCTTCTATTGGTTTTCTAAGGAAGGTGGACGTCCTTCCTGGTGGTCCACCTCTCCTCCCCTATCTCCCCCTCACTTTGTATCACCCTCCATTTCACACTCACTATATCCCCACCCCTCTCTCTCCTCTACTCTCAACCTATTTCTCTCTTTATATCTTTCTAACCCCCCTTCCCTCTATCTCCCCCCTTCCTCTCACACCTAGTCTCTACTTGTCCTCTTTACTTGCATCCATTGCATCTTTTATCCTTCTTTACTTGTCCTCTTTGATTGCTCAATGTAGGAAATCCGCGATCACGGTGTGCAAATGAGAAAAAAATGCCCCTGCGGTCCTTAAGAAAAGGGCACTGTAGGAATGCGTACGCCTTCCCGTCGGAGAACCTATGTGTCAAGCTTGTTGGAGGTTCTATCCTTGCCAAACATATAGGATTAGGAACTCGTTCACATTTCTGTGAGTGCATGCTCCTACTGGCCCCCTTGCCACTTTTCAAGTGTGTAGGGAACTTCTAGATACTCACCCAAAGGATGACTAATTAATGTGCTTCGAAACACTCACCAAGTCATAATTCAGTGTTTAACACTCACCCAAACGCTGACTAATTTATGTACTTCGAAACACTCACCAAGTTGGAATTCAATGTTTAACAGTTTAAAAAATAAACATAAGACACATTGACCGATACTCTTTCACGTGTGCAGGAAACTTTGAGATACTCACCCAAGTGGGTTGTTGCCGCCAGATGCCAAAATGTGTAACGATAGTCTTCACATGCATAGGATTTAGTGTTGCAACTTAAACATGGCGTCCTAATTTAAAATACGTTTGCATATCATGATTTAGATCATAATAACAGTAGTATTAAATGCATTGAGAAAGGTTGCATGTTAATTAATATTTTAAATGACTTATTCTAAGGTAAATTAATATTTTTTTTGAAGAAATTTGATCAAAATCGAGTCATAAATGGAAAGATGGATGGAAATGTAGATTTGAGATGCTAAATATTGTCAGAAATTTGGAAATATGGATGGAAAATTTATAATTATTTGATGTTCTACTTTACTTTTTGGTAGGGAGGATATAAATCTAGCTAAAATTGTGATTTACTATTGTTTAAATTGCATTTTTGAATGCATAATTGGACTTAGTCTCCAAAAAACCCTTAGACAATTGCATTTTTGAATGTATAATTGGAATGGGTCTCCTAAAAACCCTTAGACGCTCAAATTATATAGACTAAACCACTGAAGTCTATAGTTTCAACAATTTTTTGTCAAATTTAAAACAAAATTAATGGAAAAATATATCCCAGAAATAACTAAAAAGTAAAACATTTAAACCAAGCCTTTAAGAACAATGCCTAAATTTTCAATAGTGTTTACCAGAAAAAATAAAATCTCCAATAAAAATAACCATATTATTAACAATATAATTGTTTATTTTAATTATTTATGAAAAAACTTGTGGAATGGTTTAAAATATATCACCATGAACGCATAAACCATGATCGGTGGATTACAAATAGCCTATCACGTGTATTTAATAATCATCTGTGTACTTATAGGCTATAGTCCACCATAGTTTACTAGGGAAAATCATGAAAAGTCTTCGTTAAACACATCCAATAGTAGTCAATGAAAGACAACCATAATCCATCATGTCAATCATATAAGTATCCATGTACATAGTTATGAGTTTACCATATAATCAAACATATAGTCAAATACCATTTACCATATTGTTAGAAATAAAGTGAAATAACATTAAATCGTACAATTAATTATATGAAAGATATCCATAATAATGATCATTTACATTTATTAAAGTATAATAATAAAATCAATTACAACAACAAAGTAAATGATTTTTTTTTTCTGATGCAAATCTCGATATGATTTTTTTTTCAAGTGCCTCTGACGCAAATCTCGATATCGTTGGAAGAGTATTTCCTCGCATCTGTGTAGTCTTGGCTTGCGCCACTTTTAGAATCAAATTAATCCACACGAATAGAGACAATGTCTTGTTTAGGTGCAATGGTATCATGTGTACGAATATGGATCATGTTAATTTATAAATTATTAGTTGATAATTATTATATAAAATATTAATTAATTATTTAATTAGTATTATTTTATCAATAAAATTTGTTATAATCAATTATATTTTCATTTCCACATCTAATATTTAATTAATCATTATGTGTTTAATATGTTAATCATCATTGAAAATTTACTCATAGATTTTTAATATATGTGTTTCTAGTTTATACATTACGATTTTATCAATTTCACAACATGACAACCAAACAATCAACATTGACATAATTATAGACATTCCAGTATTGTTTACCATGGTTGACTATGGTTAATCGTGGTTGACCTTGACATGGACCAAGGTTGAATATGATTTATCACGGTTTATTGTGGTTGACCATGACCATCGTTGAGTGTAGTGACTATGGTAGACCTCGGTAGATCACATGGAGATGATTATGGTAAACCATGTTGATTATGTTTAACCATGGTTTACTATGGCAATGTTGGTCAATTTTTTTTCGTCTCATTGCAATAGTAGGTTTTGTTCGTCTCATTGTGACAAAGTGGGCAATGTCCAGTGATGTTTGTCTCATTGCGCCATTGGGCCATGTTTGTCACATTGCCACATTGGGTTTTGAACATCACATTGCATCATTGGTTTTTTAACATCACATTGCAAGGTCGGGCTATGTTCATCACATCAAGATGTTTCGTTTTGTACGTCACATTGCGATAAAGTGTTTTGTACATCACATTGTGACATTGGGTTATTTACATCAAATGTTTGGCTATGTTCAAAACATTGTGGCATTAGGCTATGTTCGTCACATTGTGATGTTGGGATAAGTTCATCAAAATGTGATGTTGGGTTTCATGCGCCACAATGTGATTTTGGGTTGTGTACATCAAAATGCGACGAAGGGTTTTGTATGCCACATTGTGACACTGGGGAATGTTCGTACCATTCTGACGTTTGGAAATGTTCTCCACATTCTGACGTTCGAATATGATAGTCACGTTGCAATGTTGGCCAATGTTAGACACATTCCCAGGTTGGGAAATGTTTGTCAAATTATGACATTAGGAAATGTTCGTCGCATTTCTATGTTTGAATATAATTTTCGGTTTGCGATGTTGGCCAATGTTTGACACATTCCGACGTTGGGAAATGTTCGTCATGTTCCAACGTTGGGAAATGTTTGTGAGACAACCAATTTATGTTTTTCACATTGTGACGTTGGGATATGATAATGATAATGCGATGTTGGGATATGATAGTGATAATGCGATGTTGGGATATGTTTTTCACATACCGACGTTTGGAAATTTTCGACACATCGCAACGTAGGAAAATGTTCGTCAAAATGTAACAAAGGGAAATGTTCGTCACAATGTAACAAAGGGAAATTTTCGTCACATAGTAAGGTTTGGCCATGGGCATCACAGTGTAATATTCGTGTAAGAGTATGTTGGGTTTAGTCACATTGCAACATTACACCACATATCACATTCATCTATGGCTATCCCAAATAACAAAAGTCCTTACGAATTATGTTAAAGTGAGATGTTTGAGAATGGTGATGTTTCGTTATGATACTAAGTCAGGTTGTATGATAAGGAAATTGTATGTTCCTCAATGGCTGATTCACATTCTGATGTACATGAAGGGTTTGGGTTATGTTGCAAGGATTATATCAACATAACCATGGATAACATGGGTAGACAATGGTTTCCCATGGGTGGTGATGTCACTGTGGTGGATCAAGGTTGACTAAGGTTGAGTATGGTTATGTTACATTTAGACGTTTATGTTGATTGAGTTATTTTGAATTGCTATGTTCCCGATTTTTTTTCTGATGCGACATTCCATAAGGGGTCGCTTCATTTGGGACATTCCAATTATTTATGTCGCATTGCAAAGTTCATTTATTTTTACTAATGTTAAATTGTACGTTCGTCACTAGTTTTTCTCAAATCGTGATGGACATGAAGAGTTATATAACTTTATGTTTTTCCTTGAGGGTTATATTGTGACATGCATAGGTTTATGGTGTGTTCGAGACAAATTTTATAAAAAATTGTCACATTTTAAGATAAATAAGATAGGAGGATGAGTTAAAGAAAATGCCACATTGCTATGGGTATAAGAAACAATATCGTTTATTTGAAAGATAATTTTATTGGATAATGAGAGATTTTAATATTAATATTTCAAAAGGTTCACCATAAAACAATGTGATACAATGGTGATTTAAAAGTGAAAAATCAACTCCCACTAACTTAATATTATTTGAGAGACGTGAAAGGAAATATATGTTATTTTTGAGGTTGGTCTTGTAGTTTACTTTAGAAAGTATGTCACATGGACACATTTCGAGAGTGATAATTTTATGAGGTTGACATCAATATTTGTGACATCGAAGAGGATGACATTAAATTAAAGAGTAAAATATGAGAGATTGTGTTTCACTTTCATAAATTAAGAGGTAAACATCAATATTAGGCCATATTGCGACATTGTAAATGTAATAAGATGAAAAATTTGAATGGTTTGAGCCATACCAAATTTGATGTGTTGAATTTTCATTTAAGAATAAATTGTTCATCAAAAATTAATATCGTTTAAGAATAAACTATTCATCAAATCAATATAACATTAATTATAGTCAAATATATTCAAAGTGGTTGTTATTAGATTTTTTTGTGTCATCAATTGTTGATGGTATCTACAATAGCTAGACTTGTTGTGCATGCAATAGTATTAAAATTATTATAAAAAATATATGAAAAATCATTGGGCCAAGATGGCTCTAGCAACAGGCCAAGTGTTGGGCCCGACATATGATCACTTTAATGACAATTATTATACACTTTTGCCACATGTATGTATGTGTTTTTCATCTTTTGAAGGATCTTTCTGAAGAATTTTATGATAAAACACTATTATCGACATAAGGTACGTATAATTTATGTTTAATGATTGTATCAAGTATAATTCATCATGTTTTATGATTTCCAAGAGCTAATTCACATTTTTCTGGTGTTACAGGCAAAAAATGCACTATGTTTCTAGTTCTGGCACTTGATCCGACACTCATTCCAGCACTCGATCCGACACTCTGCCCACCACTTCGTATTGCACCGAAATGGAAGGCGACTTGGCGGTTATGGCATTGGCGACCGGTGATGGGAAAATTGGGCATGTGGGTTTTGTTTATCCTTGCCTCCTCTAGCTACTGAGCTCCTGACAACTCAATTTCAGTTGTTCAAGAGGGCAATTATTGGCTCGCTTTGTTTTATCAGTTAGGGCATCATTTATTGTAATTTGCCAAATTTAGAAGTGGTTCAACCCTCATGTGGTCGACCACTTGGTATGTAAGATTATAAATACCACTAGGATGGTCAAACATAATTAAAGCATCAGATACACCAGTGTGATAGGAACAAATGCGTTTTTACTCTGTTTGTGAGTTTTTACATTGCCAGATGATGCCAGAACTACGTTTTTGGAATTTTATGGTGAATTTGACCTGTTGAGTTCGTGGTGTGCTTTTAGAGAGTGACCATGAATTGTTGGGGGGGCACCAACAGTCTGGTGACTATCAGTGTGTTGTTCATGCATTCCATAATTTAATTGCTCTCTTTATTTTCCTATATATGCATATTTTTATTGAGTTGATTAGTTTGTTGTAGCTTAATTGTTTTTTATTCTCTTTTGCAGGTTAGAATGATGAGATGTGTTAACATGCATTGATCTTGTAGATTAGGAACAGACTTGCAAGTCTCTATACTAACCTCGTGTGCATTTAGATGTTAGTTTATGCTTGATTTATGATTTTATCGTTAAAGTTTAAAACAGAGTATAATTAGAATAGAACAGAGTTTGATTTGGGTTTTCTTTAACAAGGATTTAATGGATGGATAGAGTTAATTCCAATTTTTTTATTATAGCTTGCTTATTTCAGTTTTATATAGATCTCATTTAATTAGTTGTTGATTAATGTAGATTATTAATTTACTTTCATAGTTTAATTTCTGTTTTTAATTATTTCCTTATTGCAGTTTGAATGGTTAGAGTAGACATAGCATAGTTTTATTTTATGCAATTTCCTTTCCTAGAATTAAAATGCAATGATATTTCTTAGTTAATTCTTGAATCTAGTTTTGCTTACATAGTGTAGAATTATAATGATGATCTCGTTATGTTGTTGATGGTCTATACATGAATATGCAAGATATTTAACATTATTTTTGTCATGGCTAAATTCTCATTGGATTGTTTAATCCATACCTTTCATTTTGCCATTGAGATTACTGTTGAGTTTATACCATTGGAATTGTCCTTTGTTGTCAAGTTCCATTGAGATATTATCCGACACCGAAGACATTCACACAACCACCAACATTACATTCGAATTGTCATAAGTTAAAAGATAGTTTTCCTATTTTTCATAGATTAAAGAATGGTTTCCTGCTTTCGTAGATCAGAATAGATAGTTTCTTTCTTCCATAGTTTAGAAAATAGTCTTATTTTCTGCTGTAGGGTAGATAGACTTTTCTTTGATAGATTAGATAGTAGTTCACTTGTCATAGATTAAGAATTAGTGGTAGCCTTTCTTGCTTTCAATAAAATAGATTTCCTTTCATGCATTAGAAACAATTTTGCATTGAGCATTTAGTCCACTTGCCTCTTAGGCTAGAGAGTTGTTCAATGAGAAGTTTTAATTTGATTTCTTGCAGTAGTTAGTTGTCTTTGCTTACTTGTCTGTTTTATTTAGTAGGTTAGTTAGTTGTCTTTGCTTACTTGTCTATTGCTTTAGTAGGTTAGATAGTTGTCTTTGCGTGCTTGTTTACTTTCTTTAGTAGGATAGTTAGGTGTCTTTGCTTGCTTGTTTATTTACTTTCTTTCATAGTGTAGTTACTCATTGAATATAGGTTGGCAAGTTAAAATAGTTTTCTTTTGTTAGTTGCTCATTATTATGCTTAGTAGTTTGCCTTTGCTTATTGTTGAACTAGTTTTCTTTACATAGGGTTTTACTTGCTTCTTAGGAACTATCCATTGATCCTTGGCCCAAAAGTACTCAAGTTACCTAGTTTTAAGTTTCTTAGTAGGGTTTTCTCATTAGATAGCTTTGTTTGAGTAGATTAGCCTTAGATAGATACCTTCCTTAGTTAGACTATACTCCTACAAGCCTTCTACCTTTGGCATATATTTTCCTACAACTCTAAGTTTACTTACCTCGGGTTGACAATTTAATTGAGGGTTTTTATTGTGTTTTTAGTGCATATATAACAACCATCATTTTTGGCATTGTTGCCGAGGAGTTGTCTCAAGGTAAGAAGTAGTTAGGAATTAGATCATTTCTAGACCTTAGCATTAGTTTGGTGGTGGGGGAACTTTAAGATGAGGGGTAAGAACCTGCACATCTTCTATAGCAAGTTCCCCCAAACCCAATGGAAGTTTTTCTTTTTGTTTTTATTTTTCATGAATAGACCTAGGAATCAAATGGTAGCTTTTTCTTTTTGTTTTCGCTTTCTTTCATGAATAGTCCTAGAGACCCACAAGGTAGATACATAAAATCAAAATAAAACCTTTTAACCAAGGTTCCTTCTGATCTATTTGGGGGAAGGAACATTCCGCTTATAACATCCGTAGACCAATACAGAAAAACAGAAGTTAGCTCAACTCAAAGAGATAAAATAGTCTCTGAAGCGAATAGGGAGAACTATAGAAAAGGAAATTGAAGCATCAATCATATTGGGACAGGAGGCAAGATCACTCGAGTCTTCCACAAAACCAAACAATACAACCTTTTCTTTTACACCACTGCCAGGAAATCCTAATTTTGAAGATATCATAGACCCTAAACAGGTGAATCTTTTGTTTGGTAGTTTAGCCAATGTGATTATCTCTCAAATTCACACAGAGGCTTTGGCACCAATAGTCTCAACTGGCTCGAGTAGAGTCCCAGACATCCAATCAGTAGGAAGGCCTTTCCATCAAAGAGAAACTTTGTTCTCTTCAAAGATAAAACCACCTAGGTACTCTCTTTTTGGAAACCAAATGAATATGGATAATCAAGAAGACCATAACAATGTAAGACACGGGGAGGAAGAAGAAACTGGAAACCAAACCAAAACTACTTTCGGATTTCCAAATTTGGACACCACTCCAAATGTCAACATGAAGAATATTCCTCTCTCAACACTGCCTACCTTTTATGGGTAAATCAGTGAAGATCCAGAAACGTTCCTATTTGAATTTGACATCTTGTGTAGGAGCTACAACTACATATAAGATGCCCAGAAATTAAAACTCTTTCCTGCCACCCTCAAAGACTCTAAACTAAGATGGTTCATGGGGTTGGGAGAATCCAGTATTAGGTCTTGGGAAGCCATGAAAGACATATTTCTAAAGAAGTACCAAGACTACTGCAAGACCAATGAGTCTCGTAATGACATCTTTAAAATACAACAATTAGAAGACGAGACCCTTGAAGATTATATGGAAATATTTGGTTACATATCCTAGAGGTCAAAATACCATGACCTCCCATAGGATGCAATTAGGGTTCTTTTCCTTAAGGGAATTTTAGAAGAATATTTAGAGATGCTTAACCTAATGGCATCGGGTGACATCTCTCATAAACCTTTTGCTGAAATATGTGAAATTTGTAAAAACTACTCAAGGAGTAGAGCCAAAATAAGAAAGAATGTATGGGACCCTTACAACAGAAACTTAAAACCAATTAGTTCAGGTGGTATCACAAGAGAAGAGATAGGGAACCTTTTAGAAAACTCCAAGACAGACATCTTAAGCACAATAGGTTCCCAGTTGGACACCCTTAAAATAAAAAAGAAACAGGAGGAGGAAAATTCATCAATGAGCATATATTGCCCAAGATGCAGGAGGAAGCATTCCTCAAGGGAATGCCCATTAGATAACATTTTGGTTTGTGGCATATGTACAGAATACCATGTGACCAAAAAATGTCCATCATTGCCCGATTTATTAGCCATATATAGGAGTGGAGATCCCGGGGAGTCTTCTTATGCACCTAGGAGTCCATGGAAGCCTAGGAATCAACCCATATAACCGGATATATAGTCTCAAGTTCCACCCTATTATCAACAACAACAACAGTGGAACCCACTTGGTTGGAAAAACTAGTCTACTCAGTACCAACATCCTTGGATTCAAGGATGGAGGGGAGGACACAATCAAGGAAACCCTCAAGCTCCACCTATCCCTATGTCCAACCATCCTTATCCTGAGTTCCCACCGAACACTCCACAACTTTTGCCAAGTTTTGTTCCACCACCTTTACCTCCCATTCCACAACAAAAACTGCTAGAATTTCAAAATGAAAGCTCCCTGAGATCAACACTATTACCAGCACAACCAGTGTCGAATCCCAATAATAAGCCCCCTCAACCTCTTCACAATGTTCAGATACAGGCCTTCCCAACATATGTTATTACTCATGTTCCATTACAGGAAATTCAACTAAGATCGGGAAAATTTCTGGAGAGGCAGAGACCCTCAGTAGTCATCCAGGAAGAAGAAGAAGAAGAAGAAATCACCAAACAACCCACGGATGACACTAGGTGGGAATATGTTATTATCCCGAAGAATCAAGAACCCAAGATTCCCCAAAATGAACCTTTACAAATTATGAAGGTCCCTCCTTATCCAGACCGATTGGTAATTGAGAAACCTACCACCCGACCGAAATTTGACATTTTGAATGAATTGAAAACTATTTGTGTCAAGATTTCCCTGCTTCAAGCCATTAAAGACATTCCAATCTATAGTAAGGTAGTCAAAGAATTGTGTATTAAGAAGCCATGTAAGAAGAAAAAGGACCCTCCTACAATATATTTGGTAGGAGGACTTTCTGAATACATATCAGAGCAGCCAAAACTAGAAAAATATGGGAACCCAGGAAACCCCGTAGTGACCATAAACATTAATGAGGTCTCCATTGGAAACACTCTCATAGACCTAGGGGAAACCATCAATGTTATGACTGCTACTACCTTGGAACAATTACAGTTACGACCTCTTCTTCGGCCTACCCCAACCATTTTGGAATTAGCAGATAAAACTAGGGTTATACCTGAAGGAATTTTAGATGATATCATGGTTACTTTAGCCTCATGGGAGTACCCAGTATATTTTCTTGTCATTCACTCAAAGGATCCTACCAAAGGCCACCTCGTTATTTTGGGAAGACCTTGCTAGCCACAACCAATGCATTTATTGGTTGTAGAGAAGGAGAAATGACCATCTCGAATGGTCTCTCTATCCAAAAGCTCACCATTTACCCTCCATCTCAACCTATTATGGAGAGTATATGTTGGCTTTAATGTCCATATGAGAACGAAGAATAGGAAGAACCCGTATTTCCTAGTGACCATGCAAGGGCACTTCAGGAGCATACACCAGAAAATGTGCCAAACCAATTCATTTCTGTTATCACATGTGTGGATTTTCCACAGTCTTTTCCCCAATTTGAGTACATGTTTGGGGAAGAATTTCAAGAACAATTAGACCCATCCATTTTGTCTTCGACATCTTTTATTTTCGAAATAGATGAGTCTGCCATGTCTTATACTATGCCCTATGAGATTAGTCCAGGGAAATTTTTACATATAAACTCCGGGCTAGATACAGACCAACCGAAGCAGTTAGTAGATATCCTTAAAAAACAATCAGGATCATTTCCATGGGAATACACTGACATGAAGGGTATACAACCTGAAACATGCATCCATCATATATACACCTAGGGGGAGGTAACACCTGTTAGGAAACCCCAGAGAAGGATGAACCCATTACTCAAAGACATAGTCAAGAAGGAAATCCAAAAAATGTTAAATGTCAGATTTATCTATCCCATCTCCGACAGTAAGTGGGTATCCCCAATTGTAGTGGTTCTAAATAAAGTGACCGGAAAATGGAGAATTTGTGTTGATTTTCGAGAACTCAACAAAGCCACTCTGAAAGACTACTTTCCTCTCCCTTTCATTGACCAAGTTCTAGATACCTTGTCTGGAAAGAAGTATTTCTCCTTTCTAGATGGGTACAATGGGTATAATCAGATTCTTATAGCAATTGAGGACCAGGACAATACTATATTTACTTATCCTTGGGGCACCTATGCCTATAGGGTCTTACCATTCAGATTGTGTAATGCTCTTGCCTCATTTCAATGAGCAGTACTAGGGATATTTTTTGATCTTATTCATGATTGTGTGGAGGTCTACATGGATGACTTCACAGTATATGGAAACACTTACCAGGAAGCCTTAGACAACTTAGAAAAAGTCCTCATCGGATGTTAGGAAATGGACCTATCTCTGAGCCATGAAAAATGAAAAATGTTGTTAACTGAAGGAGTGGTTATAGGACATCATGTTTCATCTGAAGGGATAAAAGTTGATCCCGCAAAGATTGAGGTCATTGTTAGATTTCCACCCCCCAAGACTCATAGAGAGGTGAGAATCTTTCTCGGACATGCAGATATTACTGGTGGTTTATTGAAAATTTTACAAATACTGTTGCACCTATGTTTGGATTATTGATAAAAGATGTTGATTTTGTTTGGACTGAGCAGTGTCAAAATGCCTTCGAAACCCTGAAAGCTAAGCTATCTATGGCACCGGTTCTTAGAGGGCCCAATTGGACTCTCCCATTTCATATATCCACTGATGCCTCCGACACAACAATAGGAGGAGTATTAGGGTAGAAAGAAGACCAACAATCCTATGCCATTTATTTTGTAAGCAAGAACTTGTCCCTTGTCGAGTTGAACTACACAGTCACCGAGAAAGAGATGTTGGCAGTTGTTCATGCTATTAACAAGTTTTGTCATTACATTACAGGTTATGAAGTATTTGTACACACTGATCAGTCCTCCATTAGGTTCCTCATGAACAAACCTATAACTAATGGCCAAGTGAGTAGGTGGCTCTTATTATTGCAAAAATTTAATATCACTGTGCTTGACCGACTTGGAAAGGATAATGTAGTAGAAGAATTTATTTCCCACATAAAAAATGAGGATGATGATATCCCTGTAGATGATAGTTTCCCAGACGAGCACCTCTTTTCCCTTTCTGTCAATACCCCATGGTTTGCAGATATGGAAAACTATCTGGCCACTAGGAAGTTACGGTTTCATTTGTCACCTCATGAAAAGTGGAAAATTATTACACAAAGTGCTAATTACTCTTGGGTTGGTCATGATCTTTTTCACACAGGTCTTGATTTGATTATTCGTAGATGTGTCCAAGAGGACGAGGTACCTGAAATACTACGAAGTTGTCATGATGGACCATGTGGTGGCCATTTTTCTGAAAAACGTACAACATATAAGGTGTTACATTCGGGTTACTATTAGCCTAGCATTTTCAAATATGCTGCCAAGTATGTGAGAATTTGTGATAGTTGCCAAAGGATAGGAAGACCTACGTCATTTGAAAAAATGCCTTTACAGGCCCAAGTTATGATAGAACCCTTTGAAAAATGGGCCCTCGACTTTGTAGGACCAATTTCACCCATGTCCCATAGGAAGAACTATATTTTGGTTTGTATGGACTATGTCACCAAATGGGTAGAGGCAAAAGCCCTATTCAGGGCTACATAGAAGTCCGTTGTCGAATTTATCTATGAAGACATCTTTACTCGCTTCAGTGTCCCTCGTGAAATTTTTACCAACAAAGGCACTCAATTTACTTCCAAGATGATGAAAGAGATAACAGAGAAATATGGGATTAAACACCGTAAATCGTATCCATACCACCTGCAAGCCAATGGTCAGGTAGAATCCACAAACAAAGTTCTAGAATCCATCTTCACCAAGAGTGTTCAGTTACATCACCGGGATTGGGCTGATAGGCTCACAGAGGCTTTGTGGGCATATCGGACTACCTGGATAAATACCACTGGACATACCCCTTATGAGCTAGTGTATGGGAAACAAGTACTTTTACCTATAGAATTCCAAATAAGGACCTTCTGTATTGCTGCAGAATTAGGATTGACCCTAGATGAGGCTCAAAAGCAACAAGCCCTACAACTAAATGAGTTGGATGAAATCAGACAAGATTCCATCCAATGAACGATATTAGTCCAAAACCAGAGGAGCAAGTGGCATGACAAGTTTATTAAGAAGAAGCACTTCTAGCCTAGTGATTGGGCCCTTACGAGGTAGACACTGTATATGAAAATGGAGTTGTAAAAATTAAAACAATTGACGATGGACAAGTCTCCTTTGTGGTAAATGGACACCGACTTAAATTTTATCATAAGCCCATTTCCAGGGAGGATTTTCTACAGGTCATGACAGATGGCAAGGCATTGGCCTTAGTAGATGGGGAAGTCCCCCCTTATTCTTGAAATTTTTTCTTAATTTTCTGCTGTATATATGTAAATAGTTTTTGAATTTTGTTAATAAGGCAATTCTAGAGGTTTCTGTAAGTAATTATTTCATTGGGTGTACACAGTTTCAAGGATATTTCTTCAAAACATTGTTATACTTGAATTTTGTGTCTGCTAAAGCATCAAATGAATATTGACTTACTGTAATTAGCCATGTTTTTGCAAAAATTATCATTTTTTAAGGCATTCTAAAACAGTTTCTCTTGAAACTCTTCACCATTGTATAAGGAAGTGATACCATAACTATCAAGCCTGGAGGTCTCTCGTATAGTTTTTCCAAGAAACCTGAGTAAGTGAGTCAAGTGTATTTATCAAAGAGTAACAAGGAGGTCTAATTAGCAGTTAGTCATGGAAACATCATAATAATTACAAAAGAAGAAAGTAAGTTGAGCCTAGAGATACCTTTCTGTTCTTTCTCAATGGTACCATCCACTACACACTAAATATCTTGATTATATCATATATTTAGATAGGCCATGTTCGCTTAAGTACCCCTTACATCGGGACATTCACTAAGTAATATAACAGAAAGTCATCCTCTAACATAAATACCATCCCGATTGAAAAAAAAAAAAAAAAAAAAAATTATTTTCAGAGATGTTCCCTCATCTTCTTGCATAAAGAAATCTTATACTAATATCTTAAAGAATGGAGGGCCAGTCTCTGAGGGTTTAAGAGGCTAAACTGTCGGGATACTTAACAGGTCTGCTGGCAGTGGGTACCGGCCTGTGGTATGACTAGGTAAACCCGCTGGAGTACTGAACATGCTTTCTGGCAGTGGGGCATTCTACCTAGCGAGGATGGTAATCTGACAAAAATAAATAATAAATTTAAAATTTTCCTGATGTACAACATTACTTGCAGACAAAGCTGACATGAAGTATGTGTGGTTAAGATAAGGTTAATGAACTCCATAAAATTTCCATTCTGAAATAACTCTAAGACTATCTTGAAACTCTCTTGCCTACCTCTTCTTATCTAAATATAGGATCTCTTATCCTATAGGTGGGGCCATCTCCTAACTGTCTCGTCAGACCAATCTGTGAAATTTTATCTTTACACTTGACATACTATAAATCTTCGGCTATTGGGGGATACTGACTGGTTTCCTATACTTTTGATTGTGAGGTGTCACAATACTTAGGTGTGGGGGAGGGGTTCATGAGCTGACAAATGATCATTGCCTAGAGATATAAGTCTTTGCAAGAATTTTGTATTATTACTATGATACAGGTTATTACATTGATAGTCATGATTATTTTTAAATGCTTAACTCATGTGTGCTATAAATTACTGAACACATACTTAACAGACCACTCTTTATCGGCTTATCATTTCATTACAAAATGCATATTGTAGGTTTGACAATACATGTTTTAAGCTTTCTATAACCCGTTCATTGTAGGTTTTTGACATTATATGTCATATGCAAGAAGATTGAGTGAGCATGGAGCATCTTGCCTCTGCTCATTAAGTACTGTGATTGTCAAAAACACTTCAAAGTTGCAGGCTATCCATTATAAGAGGTGAAAATGAACTTAACACAGAGTTATTGGATGAAGTACCGTATGAGGTACCAAATGAAGTGTTGTATGAGGTGCCGAACGAGGTGCCATGTGAATTACACACCAGTCACTGTCCTAGATTCCAGATAACCAGAATTCAATTACATTCAATTAAATTGGTTGCAGGCATTGATTAAAAGATGCTTCATATGTTTATGATCAAATGTCCAAGTCAAAAGACATGGACATTGATCTAAATACGTACCATTACATTGCCCAAAAATCGAGCCTTTGAATTTGAATTCTCCACACATGGCAGCTCGTGCACATACGTGGGTAACCTACTCCACTATAGATCCATCCAAAATTGGGTTGGGCAACCATTATCTCCATTTTCCCTTGCCATTTTCTCTCCTCTACGTTAAGAAATCACGCCCAACCTCTACCATCTCATCCTCTATCCAAAAACGCATTCATCCTGTGCTAAATCTGTGCCACTGCTTGGCTTGATTACACCCTTTCTTGGTGAATTCCACCTCTGTCACAATGCCCAGGAGATACGAACCCTCCTCCTAAGCAGACTTGTTTTCCATTCCTGAATTTTCACAATGCAAAGAAGTGTTTTTGCGCGCTGGCTGGGGGTCATTTCTGTCTAGATTGCAGGGCCACGATGACGACCTCTCTATGCAATTTGCAGTTGGTTTCGATGGTAAGACAAAACATGTAGGGTCTCTTACCTTTGAAGTCACAGAAGAGTCCATTGCTGCTGCAACAAAGATCCCAATAATGGGAGATAGATGGTTCAAAAACCACCAATTTCCACTCTCAAGTTACAATAGGGTGTTTAAGCCCGAATTCGAGAGAATTTCAGGAGCAAAAGGGTATTCTAAGGAGTGGATAAGACATAATTTTTCAACCCCCTCATCATCATCACAAGGTTAATTACATGTGAAGGTTGATACTCTACTTTCAAAGCTTGTCTTTTTAGATTGTTCGCCCATTTTTTGTTCAACAAACCTTTGAATTTTCCCTTCTATTTTCTCAAAATCTTGGAGAAGATGTCCTCTCGAGTAAGGAAGAATGTGACTAACCCCCATAATAGTCTCTTCCACCATGGCTTTATCAAACTCCTCGTTCTTTCCGAACTAGAGAAATAGGGGCAAAATTGAGATGCCTTTATCTACCAATTTGCAAACCCTCACTTGAAAATTAAGACCAACAAAAAGCCACTTAGCCTAAAAATTATCTCTCCATCCAAGCCTCGCTCTCCAAGAACTCCAAACTCTCTTGTACAAACCCTCTCTTTGTTGGAACAATACCAAAAGCTTGTCGACATCCCTACTTCTTCATCGGGTAAAAATACCAAGAGAAAAGACCAAAAGAATCCCATTTTTGACCCCCCAATGCCTTCACTCTCTCTTGATCCTACACCTAAAAAGATTCAAGAAGTAATGCGGCAAGACTTTCCCATCATTCCCACAAACAAGAGGGGAGCCAATTGATTTGGTAAAGGACCCTTTTCGGAAGAGTACCTGGAGCACAAGAGACAAGCCTTATGAAAAACCTCCACCTGCTTCGGACCCTATCCAAGTGTCTTCCGATATTGAGATCCCTCATAAGAAACCTAGGGAAGTTTCTGCAGATGGATTAGAGCCACTAAGGAAAACAATATCAGAACCTACCTCACCTTACCGATCTCCCATCATACCTACTTCACCCATGCCTATTTTAGATCCTAAAACTGATAGATTGTCCACATCCCTCAAAGGATCTAAGCCTTCCTTAGAGATCACCAATTCTATCCCAACCATAGAGCAACTACAAAAATAAAACCATCAGCTTCTCCAACAGTTGGAAGAGAGGAAGATAGTAGATGTACACCTTCATTGTGACAATGCAGTCCTTCAGGAAAAGGTCAACTCCCTTTAGTGGTTGGTTGATGAAATGACTAAATCTAACCACAGCCTCAGAGCATAATTAAAGAAACACAAGAGGCACAAGGCTAAGTCTTCACAACAAGAAGGAGAAGCTTCCAAAGCCGATCCTCCTCAACAAGGCTAGTCACGAGGGGTAACTTCTTTTTGTTTGTAGTGGGACCTGCAAAATCGTAAGTGTGGGGGTAATGTTGGGCCCGAGATATGATCACTTTCATGACGGTTATTATACACTTTTGCCACATGTACATATGTGTTTTTCATCTTTTGAAGGATCTTTTTGAAGAATTTTATGATAAAACGGTATGATCGACATAAGGTACGTATAATTTATGTTTACTGATTGTATCAAGTATAATTCATCATGTTTTATGATTTCCAAGAGCTAATTCATGTTTTTCTGGTGTTACAGGGAAAAAATGCACTATGTTTCTAGTTCTGGCACTTGATCCAACACTAATTCCGTCACTCGTTTCGGCACTCGATCTGACACTTTGTCCAACACGTTGTATTGCACATAAATGGAAGGCGACTTGGCGGTTATGGCATTGGCGGCCAATGATGGGCAAATTGGGTATGTGGGTTTTTTTTATCCTTGCCTCCTCTAGCTATTGAGCTCCTGACAACTCAGTTTTAGTTGTTCAAGAGGGAGATTATTGGCTCGCTTCGTTTTATCAGTTAGGGCATCATTTATTGTAATTTACCAAATTTAGAAGTGGTTCAACCCTCCTGTGGTCGACCACTTGGTATGTAAGATTATAAATACCACTATTATGGTCAGACATAAGTAAAGCATTAGATACATCAGTGTGATAGGAACAAATACATTTTTACTCTGTTTGTGAGTTTTTACATTGCCAGATTATGCCAGAACTGCGTTTTTGGATTTTTATGGTGAATTCGACCTGCTGATTTCGTGGTGTGCTTTTAGAGAATGACCATGACTTGTTGGGGGGCCCACTAGTAGTCTGGTGACTATCATTGTGTTGTTCATGCATTCCATAATTTAATTGCTCTCTTTATTTTCCTGTATATGCATATTTTTATTGAGTTGATTAGTTTGTTGTAGCTTAATTGTTTTTTATTCTCTTTTGCAGGTTATAATGATGAGATGTGTTAACATGCATTGATATTGTAGATTAGGAACATAATTGCAAGTATTTATACTAACCCCGTGTGCATTTAGATGTTAGATTATGCTTGATTTATGATTTTATCGTTAAAGTTTAAAACATAGTATAATTAGAATGGAATACAGTTTGATTTGGGTTTTCTTTAACAGGGATTTGATGGATGGATAGAGTTAATTCCAGTTTTTTATTATAGCTTGCTTATTTTAGTTTTATATAGATCTCATTTAATTAGTTGTTAGTTAATGTAGATTGTTAATCTACTTTCATAGTTTAATTTCCATTTTTAATTATTTCCTTATTGCAGTTTGAATGGTTAGAGTAGACATATCATATTTTTATTTTATGCAATTTCCTTTCCTAGAATTAAAATGCAATGATATTTCTTAGTTAATGGTTGAATCTAGTTTTGCTTACATAGTGTAGAAATATAATGATGATCTTGTTATGTTGTTGATGGTCTATACATGAATATGAAATATATTTAACATTATTTTTTTCATGGCTAAATTCTCATTAGATTGTTTAATCCATACCTTTCATTTTTCCATTGAGATTAGTGTTGAGCTTATACCATTGGAATTGTCTTTTGTTGTCAAGTGCCATCGAGATATTATTTGACACCGAACACATTCACACAACCACCAACATTACATTTGAATTGTTATAAGTTAAAAGATAGTTTTCCTATTTTTCATAGATTAAAGAATGGTTTCCCACTTTTGTAGATCAGAATAGATAGTTCCTTGCTTCCATAGTTTAGAAAATAGTCTTATTTTCTGTTGTAGGGTATATAGACTTTGCTTTGATAGATTAGATAGTAGTTTGCTTGTCATAGATTAAGAATTAGTGGTATCCTTTCTTCCTTTCAATAAAATAGATTTCCTTTCATGCATTAGAAATAGTTTTGCATTGAGCATTTAGTCCAGTTGCCTCTTAGATTTCCTTTCATGCATTATAAATAGTTTTTCATTGAGCATTTAGTCCACTTGCCTCTTAGGCTAGATAGTTGTTCAAAGAGAAGTTTTAATTTGATTGCTTGCAGTAGTTAGTTGTCTTTTCTTACTTGTCTATTTGCTTTAGTAGGTTAGTTAGTTGTCTTTGCTTACCTGTCTATTTGCTTTAGTAGGTTAGTTAGTTGCCTTTGCTTACTTGTCTATTGCTTTAGTAGGTTAGATAGTTGTCTTTTCTTGCATGTTTACTTGCTTTAGTAGGTTAGTTAGGTGTCTTTGCTTGCTTGTTTATTTACTTGCTTTCATAGGGTAGTTACTCATTGAATATAGGTTGGCAAGTTAAAATAGTTTGCTTTTGTTAGTTTCTCATTATTATACTAAGTAGTTTGCCTTTGCTTATTGTTGAACTAGTTTTCTTTACATAGGGTTTTACTTGCTTCTTAGGAACTATCCATCGATCCTTGGCCCAAAAGTAGTTAGGTTACCTAGTTTTAAGTTGCTTAGTAGGGTTTGCTCATTAGATAGCTTTGTTTGAGTAGATTAGCCTTAGATAGCTACCTTCCTTAGTTAGACTATACTTCTACCAACCTTCTACATTTGGCATATATTTTTATACAACTCTAAGTTTACTTACCTCGGGTTGACAATTTAATTGAGGGTTTTTACTGTGTTTTTAGTGCATATATAACACCCATCACCAATATTTGTGGCTTCCATTTTTGCAGAAGTTTAGGGGGAATCAAGTGGTGCTACAACTTCCATGGCCCTTATCAATTATGGTTTCAAAGAAACACAAGCATATTTGGGTGACTGCAAGCTAATTATGGTCTCTCATGACATGTTAGTGCCAATGCAAACCTGGAAAAAAAACGATATGTTAACTTGGAGGGATTCAAGGTACTTTTACAATGAATTTGAATATGGTGTAAGAATATGAAACGTAGGAAATTGAATTAGCTTTCCGAATATACAACACTTATTCACATAATTTGTGAAAAAGTATGAAAACATTGATCTTTCCTAACAATAATATCTTATTTTTCTAACAAAATATAAGGTATGTGTCTTTGTTTATACAGGTGTTGAGTACCTCAGTGATGGAATTTGGTTCCAAAAACTTGTATACTTGTAGAGAACCCGTTTTTCTTGTGCTATGTATTTTTGGAAATTTATAATATTAATTTTATATATTTTTAAATTTATCAAAGTCAAGATATACTTGAAATTACAATGTCTTTTGTTTATGCAGGATGAGAGGGTCTTAACATGGTAATTGTTTTTTTTAGATCGTAGGTATTTGTGTCCTCTAGTGTCGCATATAACACATTCGAGAAATGGTTAAGCTGACAAAAAATTATAGGAGAAAGAAGAGAGGTATGTATTCTAGGATTTTAATATATGAAAAGACAAAAATAGATTAAAAATAGTAACAATGTTAATTATATATATATATATATATATATATATATATATATATATATATATATATGGAAT